>JBAIZZ010000279.1:652559-686702 GCA_037355905.1 Heliconius aoede
CGCGTGGGGCGGGCGGCGCGGCCGGGCGCTCGGCGGCGGCGGGCTCGCCGGCCATGCCGGCCTAGCGGCGGCACGGGCGCGGCATGGGGCGGCGAGGGCAGCAGGGGCGCGACTGACGCCGCGGCGCGGCCGCCCTCCGCCGCCCCGCGCCGCCCTCCGTCACCACCGACCCAGTTCCCGCGCGCCCGCGCCACAGCACGGAGCGCGGAGCCGTGGCCGGGTGCGTGGCGCGGCGGTCGATGAACCGTTACGTCGTGGCCGCGAGCGGAGCGCCTACTGCTATCTGCCTCATACATATTGATTTTCGCACGAGTGCGTCATCGTCCATTTTCATTCATATACAAGAGACGCTGGCGTGTTCGTGCCTCGTAGGCGTATAGGTATGAGAGTATGGGACGTATTGTCCGAGTATTAGCGTTTTATTTATGTATCACGTCTAAATTAGCTTATAAAATGAACTGCTTCAAGGAATTCAATATATAATTTCTATATTCTAAAATTAGTACACTATTGAACAATTTAATAATTTATCTATATTAAAATATCGTACATTTTATGAGGCTTAAAGTCACAAGAAAAATGTCTGGTCGCCATCTTGCATTATCGCTAAAAAGCGGAAACGTATTTGCATTTAATTTCCGGAAGAATTTTCTTATATGCATATGAATAGAAATATTTATGGCAATGGAGTAGGTTTTCATAGTTCTTATTGTTTTGTGTTACACTCAATTCATTATCTACTTATTACAGTAGAATATAACAGAATGTAGAGCAAACGATTGTATACAATACACAAAAACGTTGTTGTTATAATACTTGTAAAAATAAGTCGTAATATAAAGAAGCGTTACAGTATATCACTATATCTATACACTTAGAGTATAGAGCCTCCAAAGTGCATGCTGTCTAGTAACAGCCTGTTGCACTTTCACGTGCAACCGTTGCGCACTCTATAAAGACTAAGTTAATTTCTGTTTCACAAATTAAATACAATATATATGTCAAATTTCGCAAAATATATGAATCCAAGTATTGCGTGTACAATTTATTTAAACATATTGTTTTTGTTTCTAAATTTATTTAGTCATTAGGTAAAAATTATTTGAGTAGCATCCTGATTTCGTTTCCTTCGTAATATAAATTTAACAGAACCTCCCCAACCGCCTCGTCGACCTACGCAATGTAGTTACGTGATATTTGTATGAAATACACCTTGCGGATACAATTGTTAGAGAAAAAAATTAATTTTAATTATTTTTTACATGATAAACTTTTTGTTTTGTGATTTTTTGTAAATGCTGAGATAAAAGTGCGTTTAAGTAGAAAATGTAAATAGTTTTTATGTGTTTTAACATTAAATGTCACGTATGAATCTCTAAATGCGGCGATGAGTTCTACCCTTCAACACAAAAAGCTAAAAAATAAATGTCTATTTCACCTGCAAAAAGGCCGATAAGCTGCATTGGCCTACAATTAGTTATTTTTAATATGGTTGTATTGACTTTAATTGGAAATAGCAAACATGGCTTTTTTCAATCAAAAAATAATTACTAGTTTATGTTTTATAACGTCCTTGGCTGTTGCCCTCCCTCGCCCCTCGTCGTGACAAGTTCCAATTACACGATAGTCACCTTTCGCGGAATTAAATACGCTATTATGGGGTTGCCACGTACATAAGTAACGTAGGGTGGAAACGCAATAGGAAGGAAATTGAAAAAAAATATTAAAATATTTCTAACATACCGATTTAGTCTTTATTTATTGTTTATTTTATAACTTTACGCTGTATAACGCATTATGAAAATTAAGGCATTGGGTGTTGAGTGGCGGAATTCAACGCGCAATGTTAGAACTTTTTGTTACCAAAACGAAGAAATGAAAATATAAAATATCTCTATAAGTGGAAATGGTACCCACAATCGTTGCGTTTACATTCACACGCGTGAGTCAATGAGCCTCGACAACTTCTAAAAATAAAGCACATTTTTATTTAAAGTTTTTTTTTGGGTTCACGCTTTTTGCACAATTCACTGTCCTTAAAGTTTGGTATGAAGTGGTCTAACATGTCACATTCAACACATCAGAATTCGAGACATTACACGTTGGGTAGGCGAAATCCAAACGACTGTGCACGCGACGATTATGGGTTCGATTCCTAATTAGAGGAAAGAAATCAGTTAATATTTTCTTTTCCTAACTCTGGTAACGAGGCAAAGACGTTGAGTTCTGCCACTCAACACTTAATGCCTCACGAGTTCTGCGGAAAGTGGGGATATTTTTTTTATTTATTACTTGCTATACAGAGGAGTTAAAAATAAATAGGTAGTATAAATATATACATTATTTTCGGCAAAAAAATTTGTTCTTCCCGTTGCACTGGGGATTACCCCACCAAGCAGAGACCCAAAGCAGGGAACCTAGTGTCATGACACTCCGTTACCATTACGATATTTCTTTAACAGAGCGAAGATATGAAAATATTAAATATTTCAATTCCTCGAGTGGGAATGAAACCTTTCGTGTTTACAGCCACACGCTTCTGTCCACGCCTGATCTCTAATGTTACTATTTTTATGAAATTTTCTATTATTCTTATACCACAGGTATAAATAAAAAAAAATAATAAAGACGGTCGCGTAGGAAGTAATTAGGTCAGACGCTAGGCGTTTACCTTCCTGCAACAATGCTGCTGTAATGTTGAAAAATAATTAAATTCTACGTTGCTTGTATGTATATAGTATGTATTCTATATATTATGGTTATTACCAGTATCATGATTGTATTTTACTTGGAATCTTTGAACAGGGGCCCCAACTTTACGGGGGCCCAGGCCTGGGCCTGTAAATAATTACAACGTGTAATAGTTTGTTACTTACCTATTACTTCTCAACTGGGCCCTGGACCAGCATTGGTTCTTGTACGTACGTAGTATACAGGCAGTTAATACTATTTGTTTCAGATTAATTATAGAGACGTATGGTAGGTGGTAGAAATAGACTAGACGGTAATAAATAAAAATATACTTTTTATCTGATTGATAAAGACTGGAAGTAATCAATTTTCTTTTCTTTATAGAACAACTTCTTGAGTTTCTCTAATAGAATTTCAATAAATTGACAATTATTTTTGGTTGACTTTTAAATTAAAAAGTGTTATGCAAACATTTTTATAGTAAGAAAAAATTCTGTACATTATAGTTACGTTAGTTTTGTCTTGTAGCAAAGTACGCAAAGAGAGCCTGTTGTTAAGACACTCCGCTTAACACTTTCCGTCGAATTATGTAGGCACTCTAAAGATCAATAACGAATAAAAAAATTTTTTTAAATAAATTGATCATATAAATTTTGTTGAAAGTCAAATGAGGGCCCACGTTCACGTAGCTCCAAAGAAGTATAAACGATTAAGATGCCCACTTAGATATGTAGAGCTACACTATCAAACAAACACTAGTGTAGTAGCTCGTGGGTTGATTCATTGTTATGAAATATTCATATAAGCTGATGGACTCACGCAATCCAAGGGGGAGACCGGGGGAGGACGCACCGACTCATTCCCCAATGTACCTTTCGCTACGGCCCCCACACTTAAATGTCAAATAACATATGCTGAAATCGAACTCTGGACCTTCCATTGTGTAAACTAATTTAGATTAATGAAAATCACTGAACAATGACGATTTATTTTTGTTTATTTATATTGAAGGTCTTTTATTTGAGTCGGAATGCTACACGATTCGTAGCAAATGACATGATAGTTTTGTAGACATTCGTAGCGGATGATTAAATATCGCCAGTATCGCTCTATATGAGTTAAGTTGTTGAATACAAGATCACATACAAGAATGTTTTATATTTTAATTGAATAAAATACTAAATAATTTTAAATGTATATGTTACGTGTATTAAAAATTAATGAAGCAACTTTCATAAGAAAAATATAAAAGAGAAACATCAGAGAGCATTCAGTACAGTTTGATTATTTTATAAAAAATAAATGAAAATATAACGATCGTCAACCAAAGTAAAAAAAAACACCAAAAAAACAAACAAATATATATTAATAAAACAATATATTTAGTGAAAATTTTACCGTCGCAAGTATCATAACGCATTAAAGGTTCGTGTGACTGTCATCGAAGCGGTGGGTCCGGCTGCGTTAAGTAACGGTAAGTACAGACTACCCCGCGGTCGCGGTCGGCCGCCCTCGTGACGCGGGAACCCCACACTGGGTCGCGGGATCGATTGTACTGTACTGGAGAGCGGTGAGCGGTGAGTGCCGGTATCGATCGGCGCAGGAGCGCCGGGTCTGCGGGCAGGGCGGCGGGGCGGCCCCCGGCGGGCGGCGGGCGGCGCTAGTAGGCGAGCACCCGCCGCCGGGCCGGCAGCTCAGGCCCACGCCGCGCCCGCGACGCAGGTACGCGCAGTCCCACGCTGCACCCGCCAGTGTGGGGGTGGGGGCCCTCGGTGCCCGCCAGACCTCATATCGCACCCGAATATCACTATAATATTCCTCAATATACTGTGTTGGTATTCGACGCTTCTGTTGGGCGTCTGGCGGGCACAAGATGGACACTTCCCTCATATTTTTTTTTATAAGACCGCTTTACGTAGCGCCGCGATCGATCGACATGGAATGCCAGATGTGGATATCAATGTATACTAGATCGCCGTGTAAAGCGAAATTAAATTAATTTTCACCTCATTAGTTCGCGATGTTTTCATTTTTCCAATGCCTTTGTTTCATACTTTCAAAAATATATTATATTGTCCATTTTTAATTATTGTCATAAATATTTATGTACAATAGAGATGTATCAGCATCTAATTAAACTTACAGAAGTCGGTAAAATAATAATCGAGCATGGAGGGAGGCGCGGGCGTGGGGAGCGTCGCATCCCTCACGATGGACTGCGAGGATATGTTTAAAGAGATAACAAAAAAGCTATATGGCGAGGAGGCGACCGTCGGCGTGGGAGTGGGAGTGGGCGTGGGCGGTGTGGTGGGCGTCGAGTTCCCCGCGGCCGAGCGCGACCTGCAAGAGGACGAGCTGCGCCCCGAGGAGCACATTACCGCGTGGGGACTCGCCGCCCTCATGCAGAATGGCTTCCCACCACCCGGCATATTGCAGGTATATTTTATTCGTTTATTATTTATTTGTTTTTATATAAATAATTTTATAAAAAACTAGTGACATTAGGCATTGATTGATTTAAAAAAATAGTAAAAAATGTTTAGGTTTTATGAGAGGATTAACATGTAGATATTTTTCTCTTAAACTTGTAGTATTCTCTTAAACTTATAGTATAAAACAAATTATTAACGTTTTTAAAAAGTATAGTTTTAAAAAACCTTTCTCTACATCTAGGCAAATTTCACCCCACGCACGGACCCCACAGCCGAGGACAGATGGACGGCGGCGGAGGAGCCGCTGGCGTGGGCGCACTCCCGCGTGGCGGCGTACAACCCCGCGCAGCGCCTGTTCAAGTGTACGGACTGCGAGTGCGTAGGGTTCCTAGCGCGCGTGGCGGAGCATTGGCTGGGCACGCACTCGCAGGCGCGCGCCTTCCAGTGCCCGCTGGCAGGCTGCGGCTTCGCGAGCGGCTGGGCGCGCGCCGTGCGCCAACACCTCGCGCGCGACCACCACTCCGACCCCGCCGCCGCCGACCACCTGCTGCGCGACAACCCCGCGCTCGACGACCTCACGCGGTACCTGCAGCGGTTGAAGAATAAGGTGAGCAGTAGAGATAAACTATTTTTATTATTCCAATTATTGCAAGAATACAAAATCATTTGATTTAATACTCATGCATCAACAGGTGGAGGCGGCCCGCACGGAGAGGCGCGCCAGCGCAAGTGCAGTGGCGACCACGGCGGTAGGGGAGGCGAGCGCGGCGCAGGCGGAGAGCGGCGGAGAGGGTGGCAAGCGCTACGCCTGCAACGCCTGCCCCTACGCCACCGACCGCCGCGACCTCTTCACGCGCCACGAGAACATACACCGCGACGAGAAACCGTTCCATTGCTATCTTTGTCAGAAACAGTTCAATCGTGCGGATCACGTGAAGAAACATTTCCTTCGAATGCATAGAGATCAGCCGTACGACCTCAACCGCATACGAAGATCGAGCGGCAAGGCCCCCGCTAACGGGGGCGCTGCGGCGATGTACTGCGGAGCGCAGGCGGGCGGCGGCGGGGGCGGCGGGGCAGGCGCAGTGGCCAGTGCCAGCAAGGCGGCCGAGCCGGCGCTGCCTGCGCTAACGCCGGCGCCCACGGCAGACTGCCGAGCGGTGCCGGTCAAACTGGAGCGAGCACCGCTCGGCAAGACTGACTCGCCCACTCCGGCATCACATAAGCCCAGCGCTACCAGCCCTGTACGTCGTAAAGTACGTAATATTATTAAGTGTCCCCCTACAATGAGCCTTGAAAACTATGTGACCAATATAGTTTTGTATTATATTTTTAAATTTTTACATAGCGTTCTTAGATTAATTTTTGTTTTTAATAAAAAGAAATATTGTGAGTACTGATATATTTCCTAATTTAACAATGTATGTACAGGGCGAGCGCCGGTACGCGTGCTGCTACTGCACGTGGTCGGGCGTGGACAACTGGTGCCTGAAGCGGCACCTCAACACGCATCTGAAGCCGTTCGCGTGCGCGCTGTGCGAGTACAAGGCGGCGCGCGCGGAGCGGCTCGCCACGCACGTGCACAAGGTACACAACAAGAAGGCGTGCGCAAAGTGCCCCTTCCTGGCTGACGACCAGCAGCAGCTGGCGCTGCACTTGCGAGACGCACAGTAAGTGTTATATTTTATATTATGAATATATCTATTTATGATTTATTTTACAATGATAATAAGCAATTGTTGTAGCATAAACAATCTTATCGGTCTTAAGGTAAATTTATTAGTTGTTTTTTTTTCTTATTATTAATTACAGTCACATCGAAAGCCGTAACCTAAAAGTGCCATCCGGAGTGGGCCGCGGTGGCTTTGCGGGCGGGGCTCCACAGTCCGCCACCACTGCAGTACCCACTCAAGGTACAGTGACATCAGCGCAGCAAGTCAACGCTGGTAGTAGCGGCGCGACCTCTTCGGGGACAAATACCGCTGCCGTTCCAAACGCAGCAGGAGGTGTCCGTCGCAGGGAGAGCCGTGCTGCAGGCGCAGCAAGACTGTTTGGGTATCTAGAAGCATCTGATGGATCAGGAGATGAGTACGAGCCCCCGCCGTTGCCGGCCGAGTTCGGTGGCACTCAGCACTACACCCGCGACAAAGAGAACGCCGCGCCTCCGCCACTGCACCACGCTTTGCATCACGACCACTGCCTCCGCTACTAGACACTACCTGTTTCACTCCACTGTTGAATTAATAAATATTCTACTATAAGAAAATGTTGTTTCATTTTGTGTAGAGTTAAGGAAGAATGCTCATCCCAAGGGGAATGATAATCTCATGAAATGTCGTTGATGAGATTATACCTATGTTCTATATAGTATTATGGGCAGGAACGCTGATAGCTGTTGTTAAACACTCCAAAACTCCGTTGTAAAGTACATTTTATAGAAAATATACTTTTCAAATTTGAGATACACATTGCATGCAAGTGGCTGAAACAGCGCTACGTTGTCTTGCCATAGTGAAAAATTTGAAATAATTTACAGTTGACAGTCCAACTTAAGTCCCTTCTCGCTTATCATATTTGAGTAGAGTTAACTAGACTAGACTAGACTTTAATTATAAAATTGTATTTCTATAGATTTTCCAAATTTGCATTCAAAATCATCGTAATATTCCTAGATTCAATAGGAATGTACTTCATTATAGTAATGATAACTTATTCTCGAACTCGAGTAGCTTAAAATCCTTTATTTCTGTAGTGATTTCTCACTGGAGAAATCACTACATTTCCCCCTAAACACTACTAGGTCAGTATGCATATCGATGCCGATAATTTTAATTTCTTGTCCCCTGACGTCAAATTTGGTTCCAACCAATGATGCCGTGTTCTGTACATTTGAATTGATCTTAATTTTTATATGTTGCTAAATATATTTCACAGAAACACATATATTTTCTTAAGATTATTCTAAATAAAAAAACGAATAAAGAGAGAAATAAAACGCAAAATATTAGATAATACTGTTTATTGTATGCGTATAAGAGTGCGCGTACAAAAATAATATTATGCTCACTATAAATACAGATATATTATAAAGTACTTGTTACATCATCGTATAAAAATTGTTCGTCGGCGTCGAATACGGTCTCTGATATGTGCAGGTTAAAATCTATTACTTAAAATGGCTAACTTTACGCATCTCACGAATAATGGAGGGTAGACAGAGATTCCGCGTTAAGACACTCCCTTGTCTACTTCA
Source organism: Heliconius aoede (assembly GCA_037355905.1). NCBI lineage: Eukaryota > Metazoa > Arthropoda > Insecta > Lepidoptera > Nymphalidae > Heliconius > Heliconius aoede. Next base: position 660,936 of record JBAIZZ010000279.1, read on the forward strand.
CACACAATTAGAAAACTATATGTTTTTAAAAGTGGCACTCAACGCTCCGCTCCGCTCTGGTCAAAATATTGTTTTGATCAGAGCGGAGAAATAAAATAAATTATTCTTATATTATCATTCCACTAAATGGTGATCGAACCCACTACCATCGAGTTCAGGTGATGTCTAATGTCGAGATGGCTTTTCTTTCGGCATTTGTATGAAGAATATCATATTCGACGTCGACTCGTCACGGTTACATGCACTTATTCCTAAAAACGCCATATTTCTACAGCACTAACTAAAAAACGCCTCAACACGGCCAGAGTATACTTTGACATTCATTATTTTTCAAAACATGCGAACTCATTCTTATTAAAATAGAAATTATTAAAAACTTTTTCACAAATATTTCAATTGATTTAGTGCAATACAAAATTGCTATAAACATATTCAAATTGATATAAGTAGATAAAAAACGATAAATTTATTTATGAAAACATTAACTATTTCTTTTTTTTTGTGTATTACAACGATCAACTGACGAGTATTTAAAAGATAAAATTATTGTGCATCCTTCGCGTGTCGTAACGTGATTACGGCACTACATCAGTGTCCGTGGGTGGAGGTTGCGCGGCGTTGGGCGCCGCAGCGGGCACGCAGGGCGGTGCGACAGGCGCAAGGGGAGCGCGCGGAGCGTGGGGGTGTGGCGTTGGGCGCCGGAGCAGCGCAGGCTTGGCTGCTAGCGCCGGCTTTAGAGATCCACCTGTTATATACAATTCAAAGAAAATATTAATACATATTTTTTTAAATAAATTAAATAACTTATAAACCCAATCCTGTAGCGAGAGCGTTTTTTAGTTACGCTTGGGCGTAAACCGAACCTACAACCCTATTTATAGTCGAGACCCTACTCCACGACAGTCTCTATTAAAATTTTTTTTTATCCCAGTTTACCTGTCAGAGTAAGTTCTGCGAACTTTGCCGCAACCCGCATTGTATTGCGCGCCGGCACCGGACTGCCGCCTGCGTTTTCTTTAGATCCTCCTGTATTTGTACTTGTACTTTGTGTTGAACTGCCCGTGATAGCTTCAGTTTCCGCTTTTGTGTCTACTGCGCCTTCTGAACATGTTTGCCTGTAAAATTATACAAATATATTTGTTTACTACGTTGACGTTTATACTGAACGAGTTGTAGTCTACAATTTCATTTGCAGGGATTATAAAACGTAAGATCTTGTTTTTTTTTTTTAGATCCTTTAGAATTTTGTTAGGATGCCGGGAAGCATAAATTTAACATTGTTTTAAATTAAGATCAAAAATATCAAAGATTTTTAATATGACGACGCATATGTAGTCCATGTGAAGATATTTCGTTTAATAGAATAATTATGTTTACCGGACGTTTCCTTTATAAAAAAAATGCATCTGTGTAGGTTTACGTCGCCATGTTACGAATTACAAACGCAATATTGTAAAAACGATTCTACACAATACAAATACAATCGCTTGGTTTGTGCATCTCTTGTTTGTTTTTTTACTTAGAAGCTTCATTTTTTCTCTGCTTTAAAAGATATATAGATGTCAAATATACAGGTTATCTATTTGTCTTTTCTATTAAAGGTTAATTAACAACGCAAGTTTTAAAACATACCTGTGTAACACTGGTGGTGTCACTCGTTTCTTGAGTGTATCTCGATTGTGCGCGAACGTGTCGGCCGCGTCGGGCGCGCGCGCCGGCAGGTCCAGTACCAGGTCTGGCGTGCTTTCTGCTAAGCGACTGGAAATAAATAAGAAAACTTCAAACTATCCCGCATATAAGAGAATAGGCAGAGAGAAAGTTATTTCAAGATATTTTGTTATCCGATATTCGCCTAATTCGCCTATATATTGTTTTAGTAACAATTAATACAAAACTCTTTAAAAACTTTATTAAAGTAGGTTATAGTCGATGACCAGTTATTATTGCAGGCAAAGCCGTCGTAAGAAAAAAATTATATATATTTAGTGTACACAAATTGATACCTGCATGCATCATGTGTTGGCGCCGCGGAGGCCGCAGGCGCAGGTTCTACTCCAGCCTGCGACATATTATAGAAATGTAATAAGCATTTTACTATGTAACTATTATTACCTTATTTATTTATTTATTTAATGTGATGCTTGTAAATTGAAATCATTCTGTCAAACATACAATAATGTCAAAATTTACATAAGAAAAATAAAAAGTAGTCTCTATTTCGCAAAATTTTAAAGATGTCTGAATACGACAATTTTCAATCTTATATTAACATAACAATTTAATATTAAATGTATAAAATAACAATTTTCACGCTGTAACCCGTATGTAGGTAGGTTTTCATTTTCCGCCGCGTTATGAAGGCATTGCGTGTTGAACGATGAAACTCAACGCCGCGCTTTTGCCTAGACATCACAGCAAGAAAATGAAAATATTAAATATATGATTTTTTCAATTGGAGTTGAATCCACAATTTGTCGCGCTTACTCACACGTGTGCCACGACTAGCCTCAAAAACAATGTTTACAAATTTAATTTCAACACACAAATCTATAAATTTAATTTTTATATTATTAAACCCAAAACCTTTAATTATAGTCCATAGTCAATTGAAAAATCGATACAGCAAATACATTTTTTTAATAAATTTACACACACTATTCACAATAAATAACAATAATATTACTTGTACTGTATTGTGATAAATAAATGAAAACTTTAATGTAATATCAAAATTTCTTTAAATAAAAGAAAAAAAAATCTAAATGGAAATGTTAAAGTTTCACTTCTAATATATTTTTTAACTAACAAATAGACTAGTTACACAAATGAAGTTCCAAATTCAATGACATAATAATGTAGTGAATTTAGAATTTGTCTATGTCTATGTGAGCGACTAGATTTTCTTACTCATATTAAAGCGAGGCATGTAATAATAAGCTGCAACTATAATCCCTCATTTGATTAAAATCTTTGACTATTAGATACTTTGTTTGTAGAAATAGTAAGTGTAAAGCTCAATACCATATTTACGCAGTATAAACCTCTAATATACTATAGCCAGAAAGTGGAAATTGAACTATTCTTTCCTACTATCTAGTTCTAAGTTATGAAAAAAGCACAAAGTTTACCAATAAATAAATACAGCCAAGAATTTAGGAAAACCACCACAAAGTAAATAATTATAGCAATAAATAAAATATCACCACTCTAAGCTGTCTAACCCACAACCCCACCCAGCAAAAAAAAAAAAAAAAAAATAGGCATTAAAAACCCACCTGTCATCGACGTCACTTCAACTATAAAGGCCGCTTCACACAATGCGTTTACTTTAATACTATATATATTCCGCACGTGTGAAGCTGCCCAAGCGCATGCGAGCGAAAAAATCAAACCAATGTAGCGTTGAAATTGTTTATTCATTTAATATAATACTGTTGCGCTTATAATAGGGATGGGATTCACAAATCAATTATTATTTCACATGTGAAAATAATTGAAATATTAAGAAATCACAATTTTGGCATATTTTTAACGAAAATTTATTTTAACTTAATTCCAAATTTAATATAACCGTTACTTATTTTTCATTTGTGTCATAAAAGTGATTAAAAATGAACTCAATCCCAATCCCTTGCTTAACTAAAAACAAAGCACCGCGTCACATACGTCTCGCTTTCGTTTCTTACATGGGTTGTAAGAATAAAGAACAAAATTATCATCTCCTAAGAAGCGTGAAAACAATATTTAAAAATGGTACCTTATATTATTAAAAACATGCATTAATAGTTTAATAATAACACCATAATAGTTAAGTTAAATTTTTAAAAAAATATTTTTTTTAATATAAACGTTAGTAGGATAAAAATATGTTCTCCATAAAAGTTGTGCCCAACATATAATGATAATGGTAGTAATAAAAATCTATTACAATAATAAATCCGATATATAAAATATATGAGAATTAAGCTCCAAAGTATGAACACTAAACATGCATCCTACCTGTGATATGAAAATGTCGAATTCGTCAAATACTAACAATTAAATATGAATAACATTGAAATTTAAGAAACATTTGTGCTTAATATATTTAAAAAATATGAATAAAGATTTAATTAAAGAATTGTCTCACATAATTATCGATACATCGAAATCGTTTATAATCGATTAACGAGTTGCACTCGCATCCCTACATACAATATCACTAACATAATTATTTCTTATTTTTAGAGTGTTTCGAATAAAATCTCGATATAGAATGGCTAGAATCGAATGAATATCGCATATCGTGGTATCTGCGGGGCGGACGTCAGGCGTGTACCTGCGGGGCTCGGCGTTCGCTGCTTGATGACCTGCAAATGTAGTAACAAATTTATTATTATTTATTTATATTGAAAATATTAATCTAATAGTGGAATAAGCAATTTGACATTTATTATATTTTTTAAAAAAAATGTTGAAGAAATTCTCAGATAAGTCGATGAAATATATTTTAAGTAGATCTATTTGAAGCGAATCGTGGTGCAGAGATACAAATGCGGCGGTAAATGCCACAAGTTGTAAATTGGGTTCCACTTGCAACAATAAAATATTATTTTTGCACTTCTTTGCATTGGTAACAAGACAAAACGCGGTGTTGAGTTCCAAGTTCATAGTAATAATAATTATAATAATTTACCTGCGCGGTGGGTCGCGTCTCCACACGTCGGTCTCCAAGTCGCCGTCGCTGACCACGTCTATAGTAGAGCCGATAACGAATAATTATATATTATACATCAAATATTTCTGATTCAATTAAATCATTTTAAGTTAAAATAATAATTTTAACTATTAATCAACGATCGTTGAGGGTTCGACCTGCTCTTGGAGGAGTTAATTGCTTTCTTTGCTCCGTCTACCAGATGGTCGCGCGTCGTCGAGTTCCACCACAAACATGTGGAATTGAGCCATTTAAAAAACCAGATTTCTTTTGTGAACATTTCTATATGTTAGAAAAATAAACAATTTTTCATGTGATATATTAATACAAAACAAGTCTGACAACATACCATCATCGTCGTCGTCGTCCTCGTACAGCGACAGGTCGCGGCCTTCGTCGTCGTCTATCGTGCTGTCTCCACACCTGCATACACGAAATATTCATTTTATATTTAGTAAGATAACATAATTAATTTAATATTTTATAAGTAGTATGTTGAAATCCAAGTATTTGATAAAGAAACGATTTTTAGTTAAAGAGACCGTAACGGCGTATCGGCACAACGTGTGACTGAAAAGTGGGGAATAGAGTCTGCCTACCTTGTTATATACGAGATACAATGTAAAATTAGGGAAAAAATGTGTTTAAGTAAAGTAAATTTTAATTATTCCGTATATTAATAATATCTAAAATACAAATAAAATATAAATGCTAATACTAACGCCAAATCAACGAGCGGGCCGTTGGCAGCTAGGGCAAGAGCGGCGGGTGCGGTGCTGGCGGCGTCCGTGACGTCACCGGGCTCCACGCGCACGTACAGCGCGTGCGGCGCCACGTCCTGCGGGAAGACCTCTGCGTGGTGCAGGATGGCACGCTTCACGAGTTCGTTTACGAGGTTCTGCGCCGCCACCTGCGCGCCTCCCTCGCCCCACGCCGCCAGCAACGTGGGCCCTAGGCAGATGGCCAAGTTCCACGCGTCCATCATGTTGCGTTCGGCGTGGTCGGCCAGGTGCGCCAGGAAGGCAAAAAGGTAGCGCAACACGAGTAGTGAGGGTAGCGGCAGCGCGGAGAGCGTGTCGCGCAGGCGGCGCGCGAATGCGGCGTCGTCCCGCAGGGCGGCCACGCGCAGCAGGCGCTCCTGTAGCTGTGGCGGCAGCAACGGCGGGCGCAGCTCGCGCAGGTACAGCTTGAGCAGGCCGCACACGGAATTGATGTCGGAGGCGTCACGCACTGCTGCTAATGGGTCTTCGCCGCGCTCGAAGGCGGCGCGAAGGGCCTGCATCTCTACCTGTGAGCCGGACACGCGGAACACGCCCTGGTGCTGCAGTCCGTAGGAGGCGATGACGCGCACACACGAGGTAAGCACGGCGGGCAGGCGCTCGTCGAGGGGTGCCGCGAAGTGGCCGCGTCGGCGCGCAGCTGCCCGGCGCGGCGGCGAAGGCGGCGAGCGCGGCGCGGGCGCGGGCAGCGCGCCGCCCAGCAGGCGCTCACGCACCGCCTGCGCCTTGCTCTCGAGGCGCGCCAGGCGCCCCGCGCACGACACGTACGAACGGAATTTCTGTAATTAACCATCAAATTCTTTATCTCAAATCGTTATATGTGAATAGGATGTAACGTGATCGGATGAACTGTAATCCCATGCAACCATTTAACCATAAACTGAAAATTGTATATAATTTTTTTTCCCCAATACATCTCAAACTATAATTTTTGGAACCTCCAAACCGGTTAAACTGTTTCTGAGATTAGCGTGAACAAACACACAAAAACTTATCACATTCCTGTTTTGGGTTCTATTACACTAATAAATGCCGTCAGTAATAGTTTTCCTGATATAACTTCCGTATACACACCATATCGCGCAGCTACAATCTATACAACACTCACCGCTAGATAATAATCCTCCTGGTCACGCCTCGGCGCATCATCCTCAGCGGGTTGTGCGGGTGCGGGCGAAGCCGTAGCGCCGAAAAGGCTGCCGACCTCCCAGGCCGCCTCTGCACCCTCCATCTGACGCACCAGCTCAGCCTCCGCCGCGTCCAGTGTCTTGGCGGCCTCGCGGCACTCGGCGCGCAGCGTGCGCGCGCTGGTCTCCAGCTGTTGTAGGCGCTGCGAGAGGTCGCGCGAGGCGGCGTCGACAGCCTCGTCGCGCTCGTCGGCCGCGCCTTCTATCTGTGTGTTTGGGTATGTATTATTTATTTCGCATGGTATTTACTTTTTGTATTACTTATTTTTCTAGCTATGTACTGTAACTCAGATGTTATAGAGAAGTAAGCAACGCTAAGCTTCTGAGAAATTAAATGTAAGTAGCGATATCTGTAAACTACACTGTTATTATATTTTTCAATTTATTATTTGTCGACATAATATATTCAAAGTGAGAGTCAACTGGTTATTATTACAATTTGAGATGTGCTTTTGATTATTTCTTTGTAATTTTAAATAATGTGAATGGTTAAGAATATTATTTTTAGCTATTTAATAAGTACCCAGTGATCAAATAATCGTAACATTCGTAACTTCATCTATTATATAAAAATATGGTCGCGGTTAATGTTTTGTACGAAACAGTTAGTTAATAAAGCATCAACAGATCAACATATCTCAAAGGTTACAGACCAGGTCGTGCATATCGGCGTCCTGCACGGGCGGCGCGTCGCCGGCGTAGGGCAGCGGGCGGGGCAGCGCGAAGGCGGCGGGGTGCGCGGCCACGAAGCGCTGGCGGTCCGCGAGCGCGTCCAGCGCGTCCGCCGCCGCCAGCAGCGCGCCTGCCGCCGCCGCCGCCGCGTGCGCCCGCGCGCTCTCCGCCGCGCTAGCCGTGCGCACGGTGCGCCCCACCACCGCCTCGAACCCCACCTCCGTGCACTGTAGGCATTCTCATTGTTATCATATAACAAACAAATATATTGTTTATTTCATTTCATTACTATTTTATTGTACCACATGTAGCAAAATAGATAGCGAACACAACAGTTTGTGTTAAAATACTTCCATTTTCTAAAATTAACTTTTAGTTAGATACAATCAAGGGCTGTTTATTATTGCCTCAGTAACGGTATTCATAAATTCTATTTTATAAAGTCTATTCAGCTACAATATAAAACTCGCATATAATTTCTAAAAATTCTTATTAAATGGATATTATCTCACTAGCATAATATCGGCGATGTCGTCCAAGTAGTACCGCTGTAGCGTGGCATTAGCCGCCTCCAGGCTCAGTACGTAGTCTGCGCGCGCTCGCAACGCTTTGACACGCGCTTCACTGTGTCGCGTTCTTCGCTGGAAATATTTAATACTTTTTAATATTATAATTATGTCTATTGGATTATATAATTTCAAATAGTTTCTTAACTTTCAATAAATCGTGTATTTTAAGGTCACGCGTTACCTAAATCTAGTTAGAAGGTAGATGTAATGTCACAATAATATGATTTTATAAAGTAATGCAATGGCACATATATTCCCTTAATAATTCTTGAATACAGAATACATGAACGAACCTTCTCCAACTCCTTATCCAGGGCTTTAATCTTTTTCTGTCTCGGAGGGTCCGCTTGCAGTAGCGCTGCTCGAGCGTGGTGAGCGTGTCGCAGTTTGAGCGCCGCTGCTCGCCATTCGGCGGCGGCGGCGGCGTGCGCTTTACCACCAGCAGCTGCTTCCGCGAGGGCGGCGCCTACTTCCTCGTGACGTTCAGCGACTGAATATACCAGATAGACAGAATGAGTTGAAACATTAAATTTACACGCGATTAAAACTCCCAATTTTTTTTCGATAATGATACAAACAAAGTCGCAGAAATGGCTCAACTTATTGAATCGTAGTTTTTTGGTATTTTAGAAAGCTTCGCTTAATATTTAATGTTTGTTTTGTTTCAATCGGTTTTCAAATAAAAAAGTTATACCATTTTAAAGAATGTTGTTCGACAAGAACGCTATTAATTTACTTTTTAACATAGGTATATTAAAAAACAAAAATATTGCAGAATAGTAATTAAAGCGGGCGAAACCGGGAACGGATCGCTAGTAACTAAAGTAACATCACCCCACCTATATCCCGACACTTCTTGTGCAGCCTCAGCACGTCGTCGGCGGCGCGCTGCAGCCGCGCGGCCAGCGGGCCGCCGTACAGGTCGGCGAGCGCGGCGTGGTCGCGCGACAGCGAGCGCGTGTTCTCGAGCGCGGCCTGCCAGCACGCGTACGCACCTGTCAGCGGCCACTGTTCACGTCTGCGAATGGAAATGGTGAGAAAAATATAATAAGACTTCCACTTTTCACATGTTGAGTGGCGGAACACAACGCTGTGCTTTGACTACCAGAGCGAAGAAAATGGAAATATTTTTTATATAATATATTATATGTATAATAATTTCCCCGAGTTTGGATTGAACCCACGATCTTCGCGTTTACAGTCAAACCCTGTCTTACTGCTCTACGACAGCTCACAACAAGTCTCAAAATAATAGTTAAATTGAACTCTACAAAATCTGAATAAAATAACTATAAGATATTATTTAGTAGGCACTAACACTATGGTTGCTAGTGCAACGTGAAGTCTCCAAATACCAACATCAAATGCAACCGAGCAATCACTGCATGTAATTTTGAGGCTTAATTTTGTGCGTATTTCGCAATATATCAATATCAATTATTCCCTCTGCCTACCCTGCTCTGTGCGGGATACAGCGTGAAGCTGAAAAAAAAAATTATTGAGATAAATGTGAGATGCAGCTTATGTATATTATTTCTTAAGACCTTTCCATATTTCATAAGGGTTATATAATACTCAACAAAGTGTTTGTGGGTTTTCAATACGGAATAACTAGTTAATATGTTGATGCACTTTATCGGGTATTGGAATTAAGCAAAATAAACTGGTGGCACTAAAACGGCAAAGTTATTCTTGTATTTTGTGTATTTTAACTTACATTTTTCATGAAACAGAAATATCCTTATATGTTTTCCTGTTGTCCGCCGCTGTTTGTGGGACAAGATTAAGGAAAATCATCATATACATAAATTCCTACCCTATTAGTATTCAAACCTACAGTCAACACACGATAAGTGTCGTCGGACTCTTGAATTACTTAATCTATACTTACTATACAATCTTAACTGATCAATGTCTATACATGAACTAAACTATACATGAAAAACTATATTACTACGACTACGCTGTCCGTCCGTCTCTCAACTGTTGAGATTTTTACCTTATAAATATTTGAAAATTTGAAGCGAGCGAAACCGCAAGCAGGTCGCTAGTATATTAAAATATTACAAATATCACAGAATTAAGTTATCATTAATTTGTGATGTTGATAAACTGTAATCTTCATTAGTTCCTAAAAACTTATCGTTACATTTCCGTTTAACAGATTTCCAACAATCTTAAAATGACGGTTAAAATGGCGGTAAATGCTCAAATTTATTATAATGTATGTCAACCGTAAGATTATAAAAATCGTTAGTTCATAATTTTGCTTGCGGAATTGTAAACTTTTGTAAATTGTAAACCGACATTGTTAAATGAAAAAAATTACCACACAATTCCAAAACTTCTACTTGTTTATTTTTTAATTTGCTACGAAAGCGACCCATTAGTACCAGCGCTTAAAGAGTTTACAAATTTTTCGCCAGTTTACTATATCAAGTAAAATTATGAACTAACGGTTTTTATAACCTTACGGCAACATATACATTGTTATAATGAATTGAATGTATTCGATAAATCTGATTAAAAGAAATCCTTAGAAAATTATATAAAATTTCTACAATATATATTATAACCAAAACTATATATTATATGCACTTTAATATTTAATTTTTTCGAGTATTTCAAATATTTTCTTTAAGTTTTTCTTTACATTAACAACTTAGTAACATCACTTGTTGCGTCAGAACTCTACACGATGAGAAGGAAAAGGCTAATAGTTTGTTTTAACTAGTCTACCGGAATTAAATATAGATGTAGTCAATGAAAAGACGAATGAAAATCATTTTTAGATATTTTTAATATTTTCATTTCTTCGCTCTGGCACCAAGGCAAAAAAGCCCGACCTTGAGTTCTGCCACTCAACACACAATGCCTCGAAAAATTCGGCGGAAAGAAAGAAGGGGAACAAAGTGTTTTAATACTAGGTTCCCTCTGGCAACCATATTTATTTATTAAAATAATATGAAGTTTTTACTACACTTTCCATTTAACAAAAAGTATTTAATGAATTAATTTCCGTTCATTACCGTACAATGAAATCACTGCATATTAAGTAGTTCAACGTTACACATTTTTTTATTAGTCTGGCGCTAAATATACATCATATATTATAATTTATAACCACTACGCAGTCAAAATGAGGGATTTTGACAAACTGTCAATATTTCTTAAACGAGAAATTATTATTCACTAACTTTTTCTTATTAAAGTAAAACAAAAAATCCCAGTAAAACACATTTAGCAATAAAGACGCCGAGCCTAGTCTCACCTAGGTATTGATTTTTACACACTCCATATAAAAATACACCGGCCTCCTGGCTCAGGGTCCATCATTTGATCGAGCTATTTTAGTAGTCCTGTATCTCAGTCCTCAACTTTGACCTTTCTTTGTGCGTTTTTTATTTGCCCCCAATGAGGTCTAATGAAAAAGGAAACATGAGCATACCTAGATGTTACCAGGTATGACGCATAGTAAATTACATATTGTTTTCAAAATACAGATTCATTAGTTTAGAAATGAAGTTAAAAGGTAGTGGTATTATACCACTTCATCCTTTTATGTATACTTAATATTATATCATACTACATATTAATATTACAAATGTGAATTTAAGTTTGTTTGTTACGTTTTCACGCCAAAACTACCGCGTAAGAAAAAACCGCGTTTGAGTCTATAGGACATTTAAAAACACGAATGATTTCGTAATTACGCAAGCTGATCGCTAGTAAATAAATAAACTGTCCTAATTTCAGAGTATGTTCATTATATATTATAATGTTTTGTATTCAACAGACTGAAACAATAAGCAATTAAACATACAAACACTCACTTATGTTTCTGATCCTTGTGCCTTTGAGCAGCAGCTCTGGCCAGCTTGTCCAAGGCGCGCGAGTACTCGTGCTCGAGGTCCGCGCGGCGGCGGCAGTAGTCGTGCAGCTCGCCCGCCACGCCCGCTGCCGCCTCCGCGCGCGCCTCCAGCACACGCGTCTGCTCTGAGAGCTGGACGCGTATGTCTGGAATGGAAAGTTGTTTTTAGAATTTAACGTTTCTATAAAAATAAGTGATAAGATAATCAGGAGTGACTTAGCATTAGGTTGCCAGGTTCTCTGTGCCTATTTTGTACGAGATACAGCAAGAAGCTAAAAAAAATTGAAAAAAAAAGGTTAAGATACTATTATATAGTGTGTGTATGTGCGCTCCAGCATCAGAACGGTTCCTGGTTACTTTCCAATAACAACACAGAGGTATATTTATATTGAAATACTTCCTGGGTCTGATGGAAACAATATACACTGTAGGATTTTACCAATAAGAATAAAATTAGTTAGAATGAGTTAAATATTTTGAATAGTTGATTTTGTAGTTTTGGATCATGGCTGGCTGGTCTCTCATATAATGGACAGGAATCATATAATGACGTAGGTGAGAAAGTATAGTATAGTAATTAAAATGATGACAAATGAAAATGTGACAACAGGCAGTAGAGACTTTGCTAGTACATAAAATAAGTCATTGTAAACTAATAGTATATACCCACTTACTATAAAAATCATCGAAATCTCTATGGTTTCAAACAAAATCAATACAAACAACAAGTAATGAAATTATGGTTAAAAATTATTTAACACTAAAACAGTACCTAACAAATATAGTTATTAAAGTTTTTGAACTATAATCCTATTGAGTTCAAGTTTTGAAATACCATAACTCAACTTATATCCAAAAAGTTGGGAAGTATTTCATTCCCTTGAACGATATTTTCAACAAGTGTCCCTGATATATGACACACGAAGGGGACCGAACAGAAATATAACGCCAGCAACTCATCGGAGGCGTTAAATTTCAAAATTAATCTGGCTAAATGTGTCAGGTGCACTTGCGGTTTGTACTGGCCGCTATTTCTTAACACTCTCAGTTATAATATATCATTTAGGCGACGCAAAAAACAATATACATTATTTATATTCATTTTGTACTGTTACTTTGAGTAATAAAATGTCAATGGTGTAAAAAAAATCCGACGTTATACAGATAAAAAAGGTGTAATAAAAAAAATTAATACATGAGAAACAAGTTAGTTTGTGGGTTGGTCCGAAAGTAAAAATGTTTTTATAGAGGTAATTAGTAACCTTCTACATAAAGGTTTCTATAAAGTAGAAAATGAAAAATTGAAGAATTCGGCGGAGAGTGGACAACGGTAGTGTGTTAACACTGGGTTTTAAATATCTAGATTATAAGCCTTGTTTAAGTAACAGATAAAAATAAAACTGTTCATAAGCTGATAATTGTGAAAAAGCTAAGAAAGTAATGACCAAGTGGCTGGTTCCTTCTAAAGTGTTCTTCTTATACAGCGTGAAGCGAAAAAAAATATTTGAAATTTCCCTCTCTACCTATTGCGACGTAATGCAAGATGTCTGCCTATTGTAAGATACAGGAACATGCACGCGTATATATCAGAGTAAGCAAAGAAAAGCAAGAGAAGACGCCGAGTTCTTCGTTTTCAACTCGAGTTCGGGTGGCAGAACTTGCCTGATAACTAGGACATGCTTTCATCTATTCGATATAACTTTACAATTAGGAATAGGAAACCATATTTAGTACATACAGCAAACTAACAAATTGATATGATAAATATAAATACATAATATATTAATTAAACTAGATATAAACTCTTTTTAACATTTATCGTAAATCCCACCCAATTTGGAAGTGGGTTAACGGTTGAACAGTTTTAAATCATTTATCAGCTTAAAAGAGGAAGAGCAGAATCGTTGGGTGCAAATGGCGGAAGTTCAATGGACTATCAAGCCAACGTTCCCACAAGTCGCCCTGCGCTCCAGAACACTCGTCGTTGAGGGGCTGGCCGCGTAATCACACCATTAGTAAACTTATTCGCGGGACGATGAGTACAACACAACAGCTTTATCAATATAAACATATCGTTATATATATAGTGGGCCGTGAGGTTAAAGGTAAAAGAAAGTGGAAATTTCAGTATAGAAAGAAAGTGGAGAGCAGAGTCACTAAGTTCTCTCTCCATTCGGTGGGTGAAGAAAATGCCAAAACATAAAAAAAACAACAAAAAACACCCATTACAAGCCACAAGTAAATAACAACTCGAGTCGACCGTTTGATTTTGAACCAAAAATGAAACAAAACAACGAAATGAACCGGAAATATCATGAGTAATAAATCAACCTATGTGAGGAATACGGTCGTACGTCGTTGGGGATCGCAAGCGAGGGGAGTCGTCGGCCGCGCCAGCCAGGTCCACCCCCGCCACGCCATTATCCCGATCTCAATTATTTTTATTACTCTTACTTTTACTTACCATTGTGTTGAATGGTCTGTAGACTGTAGAAAAGAATTAATTTTTTATATGACTGTACAACGCTCACAGAAGTGCGCCCAATGGTAAGACAATTGACTCACTTTCCGCTGAATTCTGGAGGCATAGTATATTGAGAAGAGGAACTCAACGCTGCGCTCAACACCAGACTGAACAAACAAAAATATTGAATATTTCATTTTCAACCTGTAGCGTTTACAGCCGTACGCTGGTGCCACTGCACCACGATTGGCCACATATGATTAAGAATATATTGTGAATATTGTGTTTATAATGCAAAAGTGCACCGGTTTGAATTGCCAACACATGTGTCACGCACACTCATACAATATCAACGGGCCGATGCAGGAGCGACCTTCGATTCGGGAGGATTCGTGTCAGGCGGCATACACCAGCGTGAATAGCGCTCGTTAAATCTGTTGGCGCGTCAGATTTGAACTCCAAAACACTAGAACACGTTATGACTAACTGCCTGCTGTTGTACTTGGGTTTATATACATTAGGAAAAAGATAGAAGGTATATATCGATGGTCCTTAGGTAAAGTATCAACAGCGAAAAACCCACAATGTTTTTATCGTTATTTAACTACTAATAAGTGTAGTTTTAATTGTTTTTATTAAAAAAAAAATACTTTTTGTATATATAATGTAATATAGATCAAATCAGTAATCACCAAAATATATTTCAATTTACACTTTCGATACTTTACCTAGGGATCATCGATATACCAGGAGTAGGATAGAAGAACTATCTCGGTACCGCCGATAGACCAATAACCACAGCACAATAACAACATTGTGTGCAAATATATATATAGTGTTGCGTGAGAGCCGACGTTTCGCACGCACCGCACAGGCCACCATAAAAATAATAAAATCACACAAATTCCATGAGAAACGCAACGGGTGTCGCTCGTGCCGAGCCTTTGTATCCGCATACCGAGAGCACAGTTATAATTAGACGATAACTTTTAACGGGAAGATGTAGTAGGGAGTTCAATAACATTGTTGTAAAGTAGTAGTTTAGGTTTTTTAGGTTATTATACAACAAACACTGGTCACATTCACACGAGGGTGCAGCAGCACGTACCGGGGAATGCATTGGCGAGGTCGGGCGGTCCCCAGTCGTGGCGCGGCTGCACGATGCAGTGGAACATGGGGAGCGCGCGGTCGTCGGGCGACTGGGGCCCGCGGGCGCCGCGCAGCCTCCGCGACCTCCCGCCCTCCCGCACCCTCACCCTCACAACCCTCCGCCTCCGTGCGCTATATCATAAACCACTAGCGGGTAACTAGCTACGATACACTAGTATACTGGCCGACGTGCAGTGTATTACTTTTAAAATATTTTTACAATTTGGCAACAATCACGGAAAACTGCTGGCTGCGGTGACGAAACGTAACGTCAATACGACATAAATTTCTTACGAAAACATGATTGTATATAATGTGTATCTATTTATACAGTATTTTCATTGTAAAACTATATAAGTTGCTTAAATGCGAGTGGTAGCGTTAAAAAAACTCAGAAACCCATTAAGCTTCAACAGAAGCGCCGTTAAATTACCAACAATAGGTCCTTTGTGTTTCACCTTTACGTATTGACAATGTATATTTAAGTAGTACAAATAAATGCAGTATGCACAAAGGGATAGAGGTTCAGGCTGGGTCGGCTGGGGAGCAGATGCACCGGGCGCCGGCGTGCGAGCGCGGGGAGCGCGGGGGAGGATGCCCGCGAGATGCGCGGGAGGAGGGGGAGGTTTGCTTGGGGGTAGACGGGGGAAGGGAGGGAGTCGAGACTGGCTGCATCGGAACGAAACCGCTGGTTAAGGGCGATATCGGTCTCATTATAATAATGTATGATATCTCTGAAGAAGCCGTTCCGTGACGTTCAGCTCGCGTACACTTTAGTTTGCGACCAATAAATTACAAGTTTCTACTTCGATTAAATTGAACACTGACGTTTTCATTTAATATTTATATTTGCATTTGCATATATCTTGAGGCCAGTCGTAGCTCAGAGGCAAAAGGATGTGACTGTAAACGCGAATGGTTGTGGGTTCGATCCCCGCTCGAGGAAATAAATTATTTATATTAAGTGTACATTTTTATTTCTTCGCTCTGGTGTCGAGGTAAAGCGCGGCGTTGAATGTGCATTTTTTATACAAAATTAGGAATTTAATACAGTCAATTTCTTTTTACGCTAATGGTATCCCATAAAACCAACGTATATATAACGAGCCACCCACGCGCCGACATTCCCCTGAGAGCAAGAAGAGCGACACGCGACGCAACAGTTAGTTAATATTTTCAATATTTAAAAAACTTGATTATACGACTATATAATGACCATTTTAATTAAAACTGTACACTTTTTATTTATTATGTACTACTACTACTACCACTAGGCACGTCAGTTTTTTTTTATTCTAGTAATTAATACTAACTTCCTATAATAAATTGTATTATAAAATATAAACATCATAAGGAAACTAAATTATTATAATAATATGTCTACTTTCTAATGACTGCGTTACGTAGATAATGTGATAACGTCGTGGCGCAGTTGCATTACGGTTGTGAATGTCATACACGAGTACAGGTTCAGATCTTATGCCCAATCTAAGTAAATCACAGTGAGCCGTTAGTGGTCCTACGTTTATATATTACATATAATACATCCTAAATCGCAGGAAATGAACAGAAAATAATAGCCAGAGCGCTTGGGCGATTTCCAAGAGGCGTGGGTTCAAATCTAGCTACGTTCCTAAAAAAATAAATAAATAAAATAGTTTAATACATTATCGTAGAGATTTATCATTAAAGTAAAAAAAAATAAAACAAAACTACTGCTCCAGTATGTAAAACATGAAGAAAAATACAAAAAATAGATAGAATTTTACTAACGTACGTTCGTATCGTGCGTACGCCGTCATACAAAAAAGTACAGTCCATATACCTACAGGAAAGGAAGAAATCATTCTCAACAACACAACACAACAGGCAAATGAAAAAAACACGACAACAAACATTAATCAGCGTCGCGCGCAGTCGACAACGACATCGAGTCAGTATGGCGTCGCATCGATCAAAGTCATCTTTTGTTATCTTCATTCAATAGGGAGTTATAACTTGGAAACGAAGAAATTATGTTCCGATATTTGAATCTAGTTATCTATTAACATTTAAAGATGCTGCTATAGTTTATTTTCATTATCTTGGCGTAGTAAGACAGAGTTAGTCTGAGTGTGAATGGTTTATGGGTTACGGACGTTATATTCGCAACCCAACATTCAAAGTCTTGAATTTGAGAGGAAAACGGTCATCCTACATATTTGTCTTTTTTAAAATTTCTAGTGATAATTAAAATAGCGATCTAAAACATTTTAATTATATTGTATTGATAATATTACATATATTTTTTTGCAAAGAAAAATAAGTTTTTTATTACATGTAATTTATACGCTCGAGTCGCGTCGATACTAAAAAGCGAAGGCAACAATACAGAGAATGGAAGTAGCGGTGTAGTCCCGACACCGACAGCTGCAGTAGCGGGTGAAACCGGTCGCGCCGCAGCCTTCCACAATTCGAACACTGTCTCTAAGGAAATCTGGTCGTGAAGACATGAAATTATAACGCGAATAATTATTATATACCAATGTATGTGTAAGGAGGCCAATAATGATCCAATGACATACGGACGCGACAGGTGGGGTTTGATCCCCATTGGATGAAATGAGATATTTAATATTTTCATTTCTTCGCTCTGGTGTCGAGGCAAAGCGCGGCGTTGATTTCCGCCACTCAACACGCAACACCTCCAGCATTCACCGTAAAGTAAAGACCAGATTTCCTCTGCAAAAAACATAATTACACTACGCAGTCGAGCAGGGTGGTTCAACTTGAACACCTGCCAAGTAAGGATGGGTAACTACTGACTTCCTTATTCAATTTAATTCACATTCCTATAAATTAACCGAAAAGAGTAAAAACGTGAATTCCTCGCAAGCACTCGTACAATACAGGAAAACGAGAGGTATTTACTACAGAGTCCAACAAAGCAATATGTCTGTGATATGATTCAGTACCGCCAGCTCATCGATAATACCGACTGCGGCGCAGACCTAAATAACTGATTGATCCCACTATTGGCAATGGCGATACAAATTATTCGTAAGCCTGACAGTTTCAGCTTCACGCTGTATCCTGCACACAGCAGGGTAGACAGAGGGAATCTAGTGTTACGATATTTCGTTAAATACTTTCCGCCGAATTTTGATTTGAGAATTTTATTTATAAAATATACAGTTAAGATACTGTCATTTAACATACATCCACCCCCAGTTTAGAAATAAAATGAAAGAAATAGCAGTCAGTAAACAATCATTATCCTCAAAGGTGCTCAAGAACGAGTATAAAAAACTAAATAGTTTCTGTCTAGAGTACAAGTCTCGTACAATTTCAAAACCGCCAAATCCAACAAGCATGTAATGTGATCATTACAGTTGAATAACAGCTGTAGCCCGGGGCCTCACTTTCGTGGCTTAATAGTCTCATGTCTCAATAGGTGGCTATGCCAGTAGTTGAAATGTTATAACTTCTCTTAACAAAAGGATTTCTCAACATATAAACAAATTAAAAACCTCTCAATTTATAATTTAAAATTAAGATATCATTGTATATAAAATTAAGTAACATATTTTTAACAAAAATTAAACAGTGCATAACATATGTGGATGGGTAATATGCTGTTTATATAACATTATATTACTATTTCAATATTTTATGTAATTATTTCCAGACGTTGTGCTTAACGAAACGAAAATAATTAGAAATAAAATATAATTTTTAACAAAAAAAAGGAGTAAATTAAAAAGTTTAAGACTTATATGATTTTCTCATGGATGACATTGTTAGGCCTGGGCCAAACTAAGACACACGAGAAGCACCAGCTTTCAAATAAAAAAAAATCCAGCCAGTTGAAAGAAACTTGTGAATAAAAAACAATAAAAAAATCGAATTGAGAACCTCCTCCTTTTACAGAAGTCGGTTAAATACTATAAAATACTTATAAACTTACAAAGTACCCGTAGAATAGGTACCTGGCAGTATAAAAAAAACAAACAACTGATTGACAGGCTTCATACGAACCCCTATGCTGCCTATTCTAGCAGCTGCCTCTTCCATTGTCATTCGGATTCAATGCAATTTGAACGTTATACCATCGCCGTTGGGAGAAACAGTATACAGTTTAGATAAGAATAAGTAATAACGCATACAATGGGCTCCCCGCTCCCCGCTCCCCGCTGACGCAGCAGCAACGTTTGGTGCGTCAAAGGTCGCATATTTGATCTCAGCGCCAAGGCTGTTATCGTAGGAATTCGGTGCACTATATAGTGGGGAAAATAGATATTAGATCAATACAGTAGTACATCAAATTTTAAATGTTATTAGTTTAGTAGTTTTTGTGTTTAATAGATAGAAATGCCTACTGGTCTTAAGAAAACTTATCTTCACTCTTAAGAAAAGTCAGTTCGTTCTTTAGAAAATTATAGGATCTAAAAAAAAAGCTTTATATAATTGGGTGACACAACACAAAATGATATTGCAAATGACCGACATATCTTTATTTTACACAGAAATAACCCCCTTGGCGGGGTTAAGTTCCGCCACTCAACACGTAACAGCTCCAGAATTCCGCTGAACTCCATAATAATGTTGAACGGAAGTATCATAACACCAGGATGATGATTTAGCCGTCGGATCGTTCGGTCGTGTTCACGCGCGCTCAACTGAATAGTCGATTAATATTTATTATTGTAATTATACTATAATTATTATACTTGTAGTTAAATTTTGTGCATTCCTTAGTAAAATTTATCGTATTTCATATTTTGCGTAAGTTAAGTGCTTCTTGAAACGTGTAGATTCAATTTATAACATTAAGCTTCATGAACGTGACGTGTCATAGATGAATAATTAAATATAAAAATTGCGAAATAAAAAAATAAATAGTATCAAGTTTTGTGAATAAGTGTTGTTATATGTTTTACGGAGTGATTTTAAGATCTGGAGTAATAGTTGCGATTAAGCTAACTAGTAAATGGATTTTTTTACTTACTACCCTACCAATAATTGTGCATAACACCCACGAGAGGCCGATATCAAAACAAAGAAAACTTATACACTTAGCTAAACATGGAAGAAGTTTTGAACACGCTCCGCAATATTCAAAAAGAACTTGATAAACAAAGACTTACTATCTTAAAAAGTGGCGAAAGAGTCACGGAACAAGTAACACAGAATATAAATAGTATATTGGAAGAAAAGTTTAAAATACTGGAAGAAAAATACGACAACCTTAAGATAAAACTTGACAACCAAGAAAACCGACTTTACTATTTAGAAAAACAGTCAAGGCAAAAAAATATTGTCTTTTTCGGACTAAAGGAAAGCGAAACATCGTATTCAAATTTGGAGAACAATTTAATCGACTTCATAAAACAGTATTTTTCTCTAGAGCTTGAGCGTAGGGACATACAGGCGGTAAAAAGGATAGGAAAAAAGGGAGAAAGACCTCGACCGATAACTGCGACTTTCTCTACACTCGGTATCAAAATTGAGATACTCAAACAGGGAAATGTGCTAAGGGATACTGGATATTATATACAGGAAGATTACCCACAAAACGTTTTAGTAAAAAGAAAAGAATTACAAAGGCAATTAAAAAGCGAAAGGGAGAAAGGAAAATTTGCAACTATCAGGTACGATAAACTGATAATATTGGACAAAAATATGAAAAACACAAACATCAATAAAAGAATGAAGTCTCAATCTCCAGAATATATACCCGCTACCTCCCGAGATGAAAAAACAATACAAGCCAACAAGAAAAATAAAACGCAGGCACCAATAAGAACATCCAGTATACCTCAGGGAGCTTTGAAACCTGGAATACTTAACTTCTTAGCCACAAAGAATCAAAATAACTTGTCAAAGCAACAAGAAAACAAAAATAATAAAATTTAGCAACTATGGCGCCCCTCCCACAAGCATAATATACAAAAAAAAAAAACAATTAACACTCGATACACTTCTTCCAAGACGGTTGGTCACCGAGGAAGAAAAAGGCCATGTGACAAAGGATAGGCAGAACCCTAGCTTAATCTTATTCCATCAAAATATTCAGGGCTTATCCGGCAAAGAGTTAGAATTAGATTTATTTTTAAAAGCACATAAGATTGATATACTCTGTGTCACTGAACATTGGTTAAAAAAAGGGCAAATATTATTGTTGAATAATGAACATTATTCTATTTGTAGTGCATTTGTAAGAAGGAAGGCTATCCACGGTGGCTCTCTAATATATATGCGTAACACTATGAATTATAAAGAACGGAATGATATAGTTAATCTTTCTGTCGAGCGCACTATGGAAATATCCTGTGTTGAACTGGAACATCATATAGTAGCTTGTATATATCGACCACCACAGAGTGATTTCAGTCATTTTGAAACTACTATGGAAGAATTAATGAAACGTTTGAGCAGTAGTAGAAAAAAGATAATTGTATGCGGCGATTTTAACGTCAACTTATTATTAGAGCAGTCACAAATCAGTATTAGATTAATTAGCTTATTTAAGTGTTTTGATTTAGATTATTTGTTCTTCGAGCCTACTAGAATTGCCTCTCATTCTGCTACTTGCCTTGATAATATCTTTTGCAACTGTGAATACCTAGACAAAGCTATATTAAGTGGCCTCAGTTCAGATCACTGTGGACAAAAAGTTAGATTTCCTTTAATAATGACTGTAAGGGACAACAAGATCATATGTAGGCCAATGACCTCTGCTCGCCTAAACCGATACCAGGCTAATATCGCCGCCAAGGTCGCTAATATAGATTTGAACATTGATGATCCTGATGACCTATACGGGTCGTTGTTTAGGTTAATAGAATCAGAGTTTAATTCAATTTTTACACAAAAAACCATCAATGTAGCTAGTAAACTCAAGTTTTGTGACTGGGCAACGCCCGGTATATACAAGAGTAGAACTAAATTATATGAAATTTACGGTATGAGACAATTTAACACTAACCCTGTTTTTATTGAATATGTAAAAAAATATTCTAAAACTTTTAAAAATACTTGTGCTACTGCCAAGTCCTTATATTTAAGTAACAAAATTAAGCATTCTGATAACAAAATAAGAGCTACCTGGAATATAATAAACAAT
Source organism: Heliconius aoede (assembly GCA_037355905.1). Lineage (NCBI taxonomy): Eukaryota > Metazoa > Arthropoda > Insecta > Lepidoptera > Nymphalidae > Heliconius > Heliconius aoede. The sequence continues at coordinate 683,428 of JBAIZZ010000279.1, forward strand.
GAAACTGGTAGGCTCAAAGTGAAAGATAGTAATTTTGAATTAAATATTAATGATATTAAAATTACAAATAAGGTTGAAATTGCTCGAACATTCAATAACTTTTTCATTGACATACCTGTTAATACAACGAAGTATTTAGACTCTTGTCCAGTCGCAGCTGAATCCTTGGTTAGGAGCAATGTGAAAGAGTGCAAAGTCTCATTTAGTTTTAAATATATTAACCCCTATGAAATAACAAAAGTATTCAAGTCGCTAAATTCTAAAAACACAGCTGACTTGTGGGGTATTTCTGTTAAATTAGTTGAAAACATCATTTTTGATATAGCTCCATGCTTAGCCGTAATTTTTAATAAATGTATAGATAAGGGTGTGTTTCCTGACCTCATGAAACGCAGCAAGGTAATACCTTTGTTTAAAAGTGGATCTAAAAGCGACCCTAGTAATTTTAGACCTATATCCATATTGCCTGCTATTAGCAAAATATTTGAGAAAATCATATTACAGCAGTTAGAGACCCACTTCAACATAAATCATTTATTACATTCTGAGCAATATGGTTTTACTAAGGGTCGTTCTACGATTGACGCAGGCGCTACACTAATAAAACATATTTTTAGTGCCTGGGAGAACTCCATGGATGCTATTGGTGTTTTCTGTGACCTTTCTAAAGCCTTTGACTGCGTTGAACACAACACACTCTTACGTAAGCTCAGTCATTATGGAGTTAGAGACTCAGCACTGAATCTTATTGCCACCTACCTAAGTGATCGGGTTCAATACGTAGAAATTAAAGGAAGCATGTCCTCAGGATTACCTATTGCTATGGGTGTTCCCCAGGGCTCCATTCTTGGCCCCTTCTTGTTTCTAGTTTATATAAATGACTTGCCATTCTATGTACAAAATTTCTGCGACATTGTGCTTTTTGCAGATGATACGTCACTTGTTTTTAAAGTTGATCGTAGAATAACTAATTGTGACGCTGTAAATGAGTCGCTCGCAAGGGTCTTGGACTGGTTTAGGGCAAACAATCTGTTGCTTAATTCCAAGAAGACAAAATGTATCAGATTTACAATGCCTAACGTTAAAAGTAATAATATTAATATTAGTTTAAATAATGAGATTTTATCATTTGTTGAGTCTACTGTGTTTTTGGGAATAAGTTTGGATTGTAAACTGCAGTGGGGAACACAAATATCGTGTCTCGCAGGTAAACTTGGCTCTGCGGCGTTTGCGGTCAGGAAAGTCAGACAGTTTACTGATGTGGAAACCGCTCGACTAGTGTATTTTAGTTATTTTCACAGCGTCATGTCCTACGGCATCTTGCTATGGGGTAAGGCAGCTGATATTGAAACTATTTTTGTTCTTCAAAAACGTGCAATTCGCGGTATTTACAATTTAGGATCTAGAGTTTCCCTGAGAGAACGATTCAAAGAAATTGGTATTTTAACAGTGGCCTCACAATACATATTAGAAAATATTATGTTTGTTAGAAAGAATATTAATTTGTATAAAAGTAATGGTGATATTCACTCTGTCGGTACTAGGAATCGGCACAAGTTAGTAGGCACTTATCACCGCCTTAATAAAGTCCATAACTCATTTGTGGGGAACGGTGTTAGTTTTTATAACAAGATACCCAAAGACATAATGGATCTACCCCTACACAAATTTAAGGTAAATGTTAAAAAACATCTTATTTGCAGGGGCTATTATACAGTAAGGGAATATTTAGAGGAGAAGAGGTCTTGGGAATAGGGGTTTGTTCAATACAGGATTAGGATGATATGCTTGTAAAATTACTATTATAAGTTTTATTTATCTTTATATTTTTGTTGACATGTAGTAATGTGAAATTATTATTAGTTACATCAATTGTGACATGTCCATGATAATTTGAAATGATTAATTTAAAATTGTGAAATTAATTATTTTTTATTTTATTTTAGACATTAATTTATTTTTATTTTATTTGACCTTCATTAATTTTATTTTTTTTTTTATATTTTTTTGATATTAATATACTTTAATTCTGTTTTTTGACATTAATTTAGTTAGTTCAGTATATTATATTGTTTTTTTTGACGTTCATATGTGTCATTTTGTGATCTAAGTGAATAAATAAATTTGATTTGATTTGATTTGGTGCACTCATGTTCCCCCTGCCTACATCTACACCTATGCAGAGTGAGTGCTTTGTTAATCTGCCACCGACCACCTTGGCTCATTCCAATACAAGTAAATACTACGTGTCATCAGTACGACCTCGCCGGCGCACCGAGACCTGCACTGGATTGACCCCCACATTATTTTTGGCACGTAACGTTGCGGTGCGGTCGGAGTGACGGTAATCATTGTGTAAGGTTATGTCGGGGACGATAAGGTGAATATTTTCACTTTCGACGTCGTAGCCGTGCTCCGGGACACACAACACACATAGAGCATCTGAGTATAACGGGAATGATTATATTTATTTCTCCGTACGGTTAGACAAAGCGAGGCGTAGAGTTTTGCCGCTCAACTGTCAAAGTCGGTAAGGGAGGGTGTTTTCTCTTTGTTATTTATTTAGGATTCCATATTTAAAAATTAAGATGTCCTATTACTAAATCTCCGCTGTCATTCCTTTCGTCTGTGTGTCTGTCGGTCTGTCACAGTGAAATTTTTAGTAACAATGAAACAAAAGCTTTTGTGATAAACACTAAAAAACAAAATAAAATAAATATTTAAGGAGGCTCACATAAAATAAACGTAATTTTTTGCTCGTTTTATGGATAACGATACGGAACCCTTCGATCACGACACGACTCGCACTTGGCCTGTTCTTTTTTTAAATTTCACTTTTAACGACAGCTTATTCCGAGTAAAGTGGATGGCAAGCGACGGCGAGATGTGTGCTCATTAGTTTGCGGAGGATGACGCGCGCCGGATACGTCGCCGTCGCGACTACCACGATCATCGCACACCTATTGCTTACAAGATTCATACTATTAAGAGAATACATTAAAATCTCACTATTTTAAGGAGAAAAAGCTAGTAAAACTGTAAAATTTACGCCATATTGGAAAATCAACATTAAGGATAAGAGTTAATTAGTGTTTATCGTATTAATGAAGAACTACATTTAAATCTATATTAATAATAATAATAAATAAAGTTAAACTTATTTATTATTATTATTATTATTACAGTATTAAAAAAGAGTTTGTCCTCAATAATTACGAAAACGCATTATCACTGAGTCACCTCGAACGAACAGGACAACTTTACAGTCGCCATAA
>JBAIZZ010000279.1:691702-720613 GCA_037355905.1 Heliconius aoede
TGGCCGCTCTGAAGTTACCTATAGACGGCTGCGCAAATTTCATTTTAAGATTTATCTTACTTTTGATTATTTTCTTCCTCGACCATTGCGCAAAAGTTCAGTAAACCTTAAAAACTTTAGGGCCACGACTTGTTGACCGTACTGTAGGTATAGCGTATTCAGCGCCACTCCTAATGCCATTGGTTTAATATTCCTGTCCTGTCATCGGAATTAATTTTGCACGAGCCTTATTTCAAATGTTATTACTTATAATTTTCGCGTAGTATAATACAATCGTACGTATTGTTTCTATAATGGCTATCTATCTATTTGAATATAAGGACAGTCGTGGCGCGGGGGCACGAGCGTATGCCTGTAAACGCGACAGCTTGTGGGTTCGATTCCTATTCTGTGAAATGAAATATTTGCTTCCGTGTAGAGGTAGAGCAAGACGATAACTTATACGACGATAAATAACCGCCTCTCAACGCGTTGTGTGCAGGAGATACAGCATAATAACGTAAATATATATATAAATTATATTTGAACTTTATGTAAAACGAGAATAAAATAAAATAAAATGGAAAAATCTGCATGAACTTTATAACGCATTAAGCTTCATGCATTTTAAGCAATAAGTGCATAGTAGAACAGTTAAAAAGCAAATGGGTTTCTAGTCGAGTGGCGGACAGTGGACGTTGACGGCAGACGGTGGTGGTGATGGCGGCAGTGGCAGACGGTGGTGGACAGTGGCGGCGGTGGGGGGCGGTGGCGGGCGGTCGTCGGTGGTCGGCTCCATTGAGGCGGGCGAGACGGGCTATATATAGCATGATCGCCGCGACCGCCGCGCCGCCACGCTGAATCACGCGACTCCGCAAGGAATCAACAAGAAGACTAATATTTTTAACATTTTTAAAGTGTTATTTCAGTTTTCAAATGAACGTAGTAAGATTTGAACCCGCGCTACAAGGGTTCAAGTTACGCTATGCTATGTTAAAAATTTTATACGCTTTGTAAATAAGTAAGACTAATACTGATCTTTTGCTTTTGCACTCTTAATATAAGAAAAAAAAATAAACTTATGAGTTTATTTTTTTTTTCTTATATTAAGAGCTATGGCTTATACTAATAATACGTAGGAAAAGTTTATTTTTAAAATGACCTGTGCAGATTTTAAATGGGTATTAATTGTTGTTAATACTTCTATTTTGAGAAAAAAAAAATACGCGTAAAACTAAAACAAAGTATGTCAAAAAGATAATAACAGTATAACTTAAAAATAGGTCCCAGTAAAGAGTAGGTACTTTTGAGAAAAAAAAAAATCTTTTATAATTCGCATTATTTCTATCACAATGGTATAGCGACGCTGCATTATACCTGCTACCTCTTTTACTACTAGAGTACGAGTTTGTGAGAAAAAGTTCAATTCAAAAACTGAGTGGAATTGGGTCAAGTTTTTAATCATATTCTTATTGTTAGATATTTTTTCGTTACGGGCCACTACGGGTGGGTAGAGCAAGAAACTTTTTATTTTACGTTCTTTTTACAGTCTATATTAATGAAGGCGTTAAAACGCAGCGGCACAACTCTGAAAGAATAAAGTATCTCTGAAATAAAGAAGATAGATGGTTTTGGAATCGATTCCCACTCGAATAACTGAAGAAAATTTATTATATCTTATTCCTTATCTAATAACAATACGTGCAATGATGTCAACCAAGTGAGCGATAGATTCCCTTTAAATTAAATTAAAATTTTTATCAAAATTCAAAACAACAATATTTCTTTTAGTAGTGACACAAGTTATCTTATGTTGGTTTTACAAGCACACACAATTATAATTAAGCACGTAAAGACAATGTGATTTACAACGAGCGTTTACAGCTATTAAAGTATTAAGTTCAATCTGTACCATCAGCCTCTAGTCGGCTACGGGCATGTACACTAGAAAATAAAATATACATTTTTCAAGCGGTCCTTTTGTGGTAGGTTCATGAATTCGTGACCAGTGTATTAGTTTTAAATAACTATGTAATTTTTCTACATAGAGTAGAGTAGGTAGGCAAAGAACAATATTATTTATTTAAACCGAAACGGATCTGTCTAAATCTTTATTTACTAAATCAGAATTTCCCATGGTAGCTACGAAGGCTGATCTGCTGAGAAGAGCCATCAAGAAACTAAAAAGTTGCTCTTTCAAATGTCAACTGCAATTTAAATATTACATAAATTAGCAGATTATCCTGCACGAGATTCAATATATATTAACTCATTGCATTTTTATCCACAAATATTCTTGAACAGGTTTTATTATTTGTAAGTATTGATTTTAGTTACTTAAAATTTCATTATCATTTACAGATATGTAAACAACAAATAAGATAGCGGAAGTGTCGCTATAGATTGCAGTACAAACGAACGAAAGGTCTCTATATATTAACATATATGGCAATAATATGTAGAGACAATGTGCTCTAATAAGTATAGCAACTACTATAAATCTTTTAAGAGCAAGAGACACTAACCAATGAATATTCATTCGCTGCGTACGCTGAGAGCTAGTTATAGACACGTCGTTTAAAATAGCGTTGAGAATAATCACCGCAATTTGTATGTATAATGTATTCTAAAAAGAAACTTATTGAATCCACGGTCGCCTTTTCTTTTAGGTTTTTATTACAAAAGAGTGGTTTGTGTGAATAATATGTGTCAATTAATTATAACATTAGCGTGGTAATGCTAAATGTACGTAAATAGATTTTTTTAGTCATCTCCTGCACACACCTGGGTAGGCAGAGGGAACGGAGTGTTAAGACATTTCGTTTCGTTAAGACAACCAACAAATTCAAATTTAAAAAGGAAGAGTTTTGTATAATATGCCTCTATATTATCGTAGCAGCAGAAAAGCAGAAAGAGAAAACTATATATAGTTTAATTTATAAATTAAGCACTTATTTCTACGAATTGAAATTCTAATATTCTAAAATTCTAATATTTTTTTACTACGATGCTGGTATCGCGACAAATATAATCTATTCGTTATTAAATATTTTTTTTTGTGACTGGAGCACAAGTTAATTATTAGTTTAAGCGATGCAAGTGCCAACATTTGTAAGACACATGTGCTCGCCAGCGTTATGTAAATCATCGCGCGGCAGTAAAAAACACCACAAATTACTTCATCATACATATTATTGAGAACGATACGCTAAATTACATTTAATATTTTCACGTGTGAAAATGTGATTTGATTGGTGCGTAGGTATGGTTTTTTCGTATGTATAGCATCCAGTCAGTTTCAGACTCCACCATATCTTACTTGGGGGTCCTAACCCAAGGAAGTAAAGTATTTTTAGGTTAATTTAGTCTATTGTCTGTAAACACAACTGTAACGTATTATAATTTGCTACTAGACCCCAAGAGCAAGTCTCTCAACGGCCCCGTCTTACCCGAAAACGTCACTACGGCGAGAACAGACAGAAGCTTGTGTTAAAACATTATATTCTTCTAAGAGTTACTGTGTATATACATATATTATACAAAATATGTATATATATATATATAATATTATACTTTAGTATAAACAAATAAATTCAATCTGTATATTGACAGATGATCAGACCACTCGACGTCAGTGCGCCCCATCTAACCATAGGCCCCCGGTAGGCATAGGGCCCCGGTGCCCTTCATCTCCACCTTAAAGGCTGGCAACGCACCTGTGGCTCCTCTGGTGTTGCATGGGGTCGTGGGCGGCGGTGATCACTTACCATCAGGTGACCCGAACGCTCGTTTGCCTTGTCCTCTCCCATAAAAAAAAAAAAAAAAAAAGTCATAGGTAGATGCGTCTTGCATAAATAATATTTTGTTACTAAAACAGTATCTGTTATAATACCAATGACGAACAAAAGTAGGTAAATAAATGTATTTAAAAGTCAATTTTGTGTCTTTACTCTTAACTTCTTCGTCTCTATTTCTCTATCTAAAGCATAGACGTTAAGAGTATAACAAACTGCTAGCTCGTGGTAGTATTTGGAAAGTATACCTACTTTAGAAACCAGGCCTTATTCAAAAAATGTGAATATGAATATGAACTCAACGCCGCATTTTGCCTCGACACCAGAGTGAAGAAAATGGAAATATTAAATATTTTATTTCCTCGAGTGGGAATCGTACCGAAAAACCGTCGCGTTACAGTCACACATTCTGCCCCTGCGCCACAACTGACCTCATTCACATAAAAACGAAACGAAACGACTAAAGTATATTCAAAGGGGGCGACTAAACTAGCTTCACAATCTAGTAACTAAATTACGACTGTAACAGGAATGTAACAAAATAATCGCGAGCGCGGCCGCAGTCGTTGCGGCCTACGCTCGAGTTCAATTGGGTAAGGACAATCTCGGTTGTAATGTTATCTAATTCGCTCTGCAACTATTGACGCCCCTCTGTCCGAACGCATGTCTTCACGCGATTTGTAGCTTTTAGCTGAAACTCAATCATTTTTATTCCAGCTTCACGCTGTATCCCTCATATGGTAACAAAGAGTTGACAAAAGCTCGCTGTGCTTACTCTGATACATATGAGATATGGCGGCGTGTAGCTGAAAAACGATGAACATGTTTAACAGTTACTTTTCTAGAGTTCTTCTCTGACGTGTTATCAGGTATGTGAGGAAAATATTAGGTATATTGTCATTGGATTCAAAAATGCTTCGAAATTTTCAAGTAAATCAAACAACAACAAGTTAAGAATTTAAGTACAGAATAGTGTTGCGATTTTCACAAAGGAAAATAATAAAACATATTTCTACTTTTTATATCAGAGTATTATTATTAAAATAGGTTTAATTCTGCCAGTCTCGTTAACCAGGTGAAGTGTAAAGAAAAAATAAAAATATGCTTCATAGCCGCCAGTGTTATAAAAAGTTTAATCGTATCAAACGGATAAATAATAGGGGTAAATAAATCGGCCCGCTTCGTCTAACATTATTTAAAAACTAAATAGAAAAGAAAAACATATTTAATATTTTCATTTCCTAGCTCTGGTAACGTGGGTAAAGCGCGGCGTTAAGTTTCCAGGTTATGTTATGAAATACCTATCTATAATTTTTCACTTTTCCTATTTTTGTCATTTATTTGTACGACAAGCTTATTTTTTGTCAAATTTCATTGATTGAAAGTACGGGTTTGATTGGGCGGCGAATTTCATACAAAATGACGTAAAAACGATGTAGAATCATAATTAACGATACGCTCGTATCATTTCATTGCGTTGACTTAGAAGTTTGATTTCTTCTGTTTTCCACCATCAGGACCATGGACCTGAATTTTTCATTTTTATTTCATATCGATAGATGCACGCGATTTCGAGATAAACGCTCGTGACCAACGGACAGACGACCAACAACGTGATTCTATAAGGGTCTCGTTTTTACCTTTTGAGGTACGGACCCCTAAAAAATATAGACCAGGCATAAAACAAAATCTATAGCTAAGAGAACTGAAACAAGCCTATCAGAAGCTGAACCGCCATCGTCAGTCGTCGTCGTCACCAAGACGCGAGAGGAAGCCGCTGCCCCCACGCTCGCGTGACTCCGCCAGGGTAACATTACATCATTTATTCATTACGGCACACGAAGGAAATGCTCTCTACGGCGGAAATATTAAATTGCTATTGCAACTACTAAACACAATAGTGTTTGTTCGTGTCAGATTTTAATTGATTCAAGAAGATTTCATTTTTATTCAAGCCTTTTTTCGTTCTTTTGCGGATAGCTGGGTTATAGAATTATTTAATGTATCAAAATGATCTTTAATGTTTATAATTTAACAACTAGGTCGTTACGTTACGTATAAGTTTGTCCAAAATTAAATTTCTTAAAATTCTATAGTACAACGATCAATAATAACAATAGAGCTTAATTTTTTTTTTGTTTTTTTACAATATTTTTTAACTTCACCTGTATCCCGCACATAGCAGAGTAGGCAGAGGGATTAATCCTTATGGGAGTCTAGTGTTAAGGGCTCCTTACCCAGTAAGACACTCCACTGAACTTTCAAGGCAATTGGCCTGGCATGCTCAACATGCCAGGCCAATGGCTTGAGCTCACGGCGGAACTCAACGCTGCCTAATAACGTATTTCACCGATTAACTCGTAAAAACACTTTCCAAATGGATCAACACAACGGTGTGCGGCCGTAATTAGATCGAACATCTGGTTCTGAATGTTCCGGCACTCCATAAAACAGCGGAATTTTCCTTGAGCAAACGGATATGGAAAGTATGTATTTTTTATATAATAATTATTTCTTAAATTCATTCAAGTACCATCATGTGGAAATCATTGTCAAGAATCAAGAATATTTATAACGTAACCAATACAATGTGATGATACAAATAGCACAGGTACGTGCGAAGCTGTAAAGTACAATATCGTAATTGCAGATAACATTACATTAAATGTTCCATACTAATCTAAAATATTTATTAATACATTATTTTCCATCAACTTAATGGGTTTTTTTTAACAATAATTACCTCAAAGAGTATAATAGTTGAATTATAGAAATTGCAACTTGCATTGCTCGGTCTGTCTGTGTCTGTAGGGTGGCAAAGTAGTCAAAGGAACAAGGACAAAAGAGAAGGGATATCTTCTGGGGCGGCGCGGGGTCCGCAGGGTGAACACGTCGCGCCAGATGCTAAGTATCAAACGGCGAAAATCGCCCGCTACTTCCAACGTTTATTTGCTCTTGACGCATTTACACACATTCTAACAATAAATTCTATCTAAATTGATATTATAAGCAATATGTTTGAATCATTGGGTAATATTACTAAGGTTATTGTAAGAAAATAAGTAAATTTATGTATGTAGGAACTTATTATTAAGTATTATTGCTGATAATAATCACCAATATATTAATATATTGCTTTTTAGTTTTACACATTATCTCTAGATTCAGAGAAAACGGAGTTCTTTCTAATCAACTTCTGTTATCAAATGCACCATACATTCTGTCTACATTCTCATGCTTTATACCTGACCTTCCTCTTATATTATTGAAATCTCTGATATAATTCAATTTAAATGCTTAAATAATTACAATTGTTATATTAAATAAGCTCATATGTGTGACCTCTTTACTATAAAATATTAGTACAACAATATGTTCATGTGATATATTGACACTAATAGTAATATATGAACAATAACACATATCAAACTAATAGTATTGCACATTTAATTACTCATTTCTGCTTCATTATTTATATAGTGATGTAATTATTATTTCTTAATATATTTTTTTTCATTATAAAATGGATTTGATCATATGGAAAATAGTATCAATAAAAATGCTAAAATTTGTTTATATTTGACAATGTTAATCGTATAATGTGATCTGATAAAAACATAATTTTTAAAAATCTTCAAAATAGATGTAGAATTTACAATGTAAATTTGTTTTACTATAGGTGAATCCAGGTGACAAGGTGATATCAAAAATGTATGGATAATTATCATTATTTTCAACTCATGAAATAATAATTAAGTGTATCATACTTAGAAACAAGTAAAAATTTAGTGTGCAATAAATAATAATGTTCCTTCAGTATCAGCCATATTTTCACATAAATATTTATGGTGTAAGAGGTTGTTGAACCAGGATAAATGGGGAATGTTTTCTAGAGCCGCAACCTTTGATATTTGATAATGGTGTCTATTATTTTGACACACATAAATATACAGTATGTTATCTAAATAAACATAGATATTCAATATATTTCTTTTATATAAAAGTAGATTATATACAAAAACCTTGATAGTAAAACTATTACTTTGACAAATTTACTTTTTTTGATATTTTAATTTTTTGGGGGTTTCAAATCCATTGTTTATATCTTAGCGCTTCCTCTCAAAATTATGAGGTAAAACTTAAAACTATATTATCGAAACTAGAGTTTAGCAATAAATTATAACTTTAATCTATGCATTTTTTTAGTAAGTAAAACATTTATTACGAAAAAAAGAATTAAAGAGATTTTTCGAAAGTACTTACTGTTGAAAGCTGCTAATTTCCTTGTAGAGCCCAGTCGCTTCATGGGGGTACGAGGTTCCATATCCCTATCATCCAGCACTGGTGCCTCCGTCGCCGTCGGCGTCGTAGTCCCCGACGCCGACATCCTCGATTACGACACTATAGTTTCACACAATATCTACTTAACCATCGCCTAAAAGCAGGAAATATTTTTTCACGCCTGTCACCCGTCCATACTTTCAAAATTGTACGTTGCACGATTCAGGAATACAAAAAATCGGTAGCCCCAAACGTTCAAATGCGTCCGGTTTGACCAAAAATAACGAGCCGATCATGCTAAATCACTATAATATTATGTAGCGGTTTCATCAACATAACATCAACAAGGAATAGTTAAATAAAGTTATAAATAAGACAGAAGCACGGCTATAAAATATTTATGAGTTGGAAAAGTTGTGAAAGAGTTTGTAAAAGTTAAGTGGCGCGCGTTTCGAGGCACAACAAACGTCGGTGGATAATTCAAACGCCGACACGATAACGAAACGGATAACGAATGAAATGGAAAATAAACGTAACTGCTAACTATTGACAAAGAGAAGAGTGAAGCTCGCTTGTGTTTGTGAAAGTGTTGCAATATATAAAATGCATCAGATGTATTCACAACTGACACGCGACTCGCCAATCAAGTTCAAGAATCAAGAGTCTTTTATGATCGGATACACGCACCGATATATTTTACTGAGTGAATTGAAAGAATATAATTATTTGTATTAATTAAATGTTATATAAATCATTGTATTTTTTTTGTGTAAATAAAAAAAATGTATATAAACTAGAATGTTTAATAATGTTCAGTGCATTCGAAAAGTATGGATACATTTAATATAAATGTGAATAAACCACAATTTTGGATTTATTTTTTGCTTAACAATATATTTTTTTTGAATGTATACTGTATGTAGCCTACTAAGACTGTTTTCGTGGCATTGTAATATTTGAATAGAGCTCACCTATGGACCCATTTTCAACTCAAGATAATGTTAGCCTACGAAGAGCGAACATGCATAAGACACAACTCACATTTTAATCGTCAATATTTATTAACGTAAAGGATACCGGAGATGGTACTTAAAAAATATTCGGTTCAGTTAATACCATCAGTATAGTTGTTTCTATTTATTAATCTTTGGTTGACTTTCTCCATACTCACTATACACAGTTGAATATATCTAGTTGTATGGTCTATTGTCTGTCACAACTGTCCAATCCAATAAACGTTTACTTTTGTAAATATTCTATTTAATAATTTTTTTACCAATGTATCAATTTAAATCTCATATCTTTTTTGATAGGCAAAATGGTTTTAAAAAAAAACATATATTCAGTTTTATTTAATAATCAACACTTGTCTACAATTGTAAGACTATGCATATAGTCGTATAGTAGTATCAGCTGCGCCCGCGAGGAGCCACGGTTGTGATGGGTGCCAGCGTACATCCAAAACACATAGCTCCCCACGAGGCTCTGGACCTGGTAACTGCTTGAGTGGCACTAGCAATGGGTTTTGGAGGAGATCACTGTAAAAAGTTGATATAATTTTAATGTAAGGTTAACAAATTAATATTCTAAAACTTTATTTGCTATTCAGTCTTCAATATTTGAAATTTTTTTACTTAAAATATCTAATATTATTTATTTATTAATACTTTCATAACCACTTTATGTGAACAATGAACAATTTTCTTTATGATAAGAATAATTATATATTTCTATATAAATAAATGAGCCTTGTCGTAGCGCAGGTGCACAAAGTGTGCAGCAAAATTGACTGGTTGTGGGTTCGACCCCTACTCGAGAAAATGAAATGTTTATTAAAATTTATATTCTCATTTCTTCCCTCTGGTGTCAAGGCAAAGGACAGAAATTCGGCAGAAAGGGGGAACGGAGTGTCTTAACACGAGGTTCTTTCTGCCTATCCTGCTGTGCGTATGATACAGCGTGAAACAGATTTTTTTTTATTTGTATAGTAAATTTTAAGCAAAAATTGTTAAAATTCCATAAAAAACTTACTTATAAACCATCCCGTGACACACAATAAGGTATCTATCGTCACCAGCAGATGCGAAAAGTGGATATCGTTTGTGGAATGCGAGGGACCGGACAGCACTGCCATGGAGCCTTAGTGTTTGGTAGGGACGAGCTGATAACTCTAAATCAAACCTGGAATACAAGATAATTTTATTCATAATATATAATTATTAAATACTAGCACTAATTATTAAATACTAGCGATCCGCTTGCGGCTCTGCGCTCGCTACTAGTACATGGAAAATTATGAGAAAATCCATTAGGTATTACAGGCATTTATTAAGGTTTAAATTCAAAATATCTATTAATATAAATTCGATCAAAGCCAGCGCTTAGATCCATTTCCAATTTTTCCATAGATTACAAATTCGCGAGCGAGTAAAATTATGAACTAACGGTTTTACAATTATGCGGTGACATATACTCGTACATGTGAGTTCAACATTTATACAGAAACGAAAATGTGTTACAAGCCTCATTACATAATTAATAAGTAGAATATAGTACATACCATATCAATTTCCTGTCGTAGGATGCTACTAACAAGTTGTCCCCAGCAGGGTGCACCGCCATGGTACTGATCCACTGTGCCCCAGTTTGCAGTTTCCGTGTCAGTTCTTGCTTTACTAAGTCGTAGATGCGGACTACCCGTTGAGTCTGGTGATATTAAAGTGTTAATTACAAGTATTGTTATTTAGTATTTTAAATACAATACAAAATAATTTCATTAAATAATAATATAAAAATGTTTAAATTCAAATGTATTTTTTTTAAAACACGCCTCATTCCGAAAAATAGGTATTGGCGGTAAAGCAAAAAGATGTTTAACCTTTAGTAGTATTATTGTAATAGTAAGTGTGTACGTTATTGGTATCTATACGAATCTGCGTCACACGAAATACAGGCCTACGTCGAAACTGTTGAGGTTTCTTGATTTATTGTAGGTATGAATTTGAAATATTTTACCCTATAGGCTGTATAGTTCTAAAGAATAAACTGAACACAAAAAAAGATTTTATTTATAACTAATATTGGACAGCACTAAAAATTATATTGTTACATGGGATTGAAATATACAAAGAATGAACGTTAGTAACGTTACACTTACAGCAACAAACAACAACGGTTTATGGGGATGGAAGACGGCGCACTGCACCAGACCCTTGGCACGTCGGAAAGGCAGCTGGCTGCGGCGCCGCGATAGCTGGTGCACCGCCACGGCGCGCGACGCGCCCTCCGCCACCGTCGCCGCCACGTAGTCGCCGCGCGCGTGCCACGCCACCTGCGCCCGCCATATGCGTTAATGGCGTAGTGATGTGGGAGAAGTGATGTGGGGAAGCGGGAGTTGGGGAGTGGGTAAACTTTGAAATAGGACAGTGGGAAAGGAAAAGTTAAAAGAATAGGTGGATCCTACTTTTGTAATCTTGGTATTTTTTGCTTATTAATTTTTTTCTATGTCTTATTTATTAGCTTCACGCTGTATTCAGCACACAGCAGAGTAGGCAGAGTGAGCCTAGTGTTAAAACACTCCGCACTTCACACTCCGCCGAATTCTAGAGGTATTGCGTGTTGAGTGGTGGAATCCAACATTACAATTTGCCTCAACATCAGAGCGAAGACGTGAAAATATCTCGGGATGACATCTCGAGCGAGACTCAAATCCACAACCTGTGGCTTTTACAGTCACACTCATTCACAAATTAAGAATTATCAATATCAACACACAGCAAATTTTATAATTTGACAGCAATTTAATTAAAAAAAACTATATAACTATACATATAAACTGATACCGACATGAGTAACAGGTTTGAAGTGTGCCACAGAGATGCGTACACCGCGGGCGTGCTGCGCCGCGTCCACGTCCTCCCACGTCACGCTCGACGACGTGCGCTCGTCCACTGTGGACAAAGAAATGTTAATTTGTGTATTGTAATTGGAGAGAAGTGCCAAATCCATTTTGCATTCATTTATTACATGCATTTGTATACCATTCGAAAGTTTAATTGAGAATACAAATCAATTTTCAACATTCAGATAATACATATATTCATAAACGTTTAGCAGGTTTACTCTCTTAAGTCAAAATTATAACACTAATACAATTTATAAGATTTATAAATTTATATTTATATGGATAAATTATAACGTTGACATTAGTTTGTCTTTGTGTATTTTACTTAAAAACATAATTTTATATAGATTTGAACATATTTGAGTAACATCTCTTTACTCCTCTCCCAGAGTTTTATTTTGTTACTCAGACTTTATAATATAATCAAAAAAGAAACAACTCTTTTAAAAAAAACATACATTACGGTACAATATAAAACCTATAACTACCACAATGGTACATTAAAAAAAATTCAAAACTTACTTTGCACATCATGTTTAGCTGGGGCCTCAGCCAGCAACTCATCAGTCTGTACGGCCACTTTATGAGCTCCTATATCACTGCCAGGGTTCACCAGAAGCAATCGACGGTTGAGGGCCACAGCCACTAGGCTGAGGCCTGATGCTGGAGTCCAGGACACTCGGGTTATGGGGTCACCAAGTTGTATAGTGCGGAGGCAGCGGGTTGTGCTGGTCTCCCATACTGTAATTAGACATTATTTTATATTTAGACATTAATGCCAAATAGATATATAAAAAAACCTAAAAATTGTTATTTATCATTACACATTTACATTCAGTTGTATAAGCTTCATATTGTATCATGCATATAGCAGGGTCGACAGTCGGAATCTATAGCTAGACTGCGTATTAGGTGGCAGAACTCAATGTTGCGCAATCTTGCTACTAGAGTGAGGAAATGAAAATAATTAAATTACCGTTGCATATAGTTTGATGCTTATAGTTGGGAAAAAAATAATTTGACTGATACTTTAGTTTCATTTTTGAGTCTACAATTATTAATAATAATAATAAATAAACTAACCTTTAACACATCCATCATCACTACCAGATACAACATACTGTCCGGTTGGATCAAAATCAACACTCCTAACCAAAGCTGAATGTCCCTTGAATTGTACCACTTCTGTGGTGGGGAACGGTTGCAGGTCCCGAGGAGATGGGAGCTTTGGTACCAGGTCCTCTGCGTTGATTGTTAGCTGGGGAAATAAAGATAGTATGTTATTTGGCATTTGATTTTGGTTTTTGTATTGCAAACTTCAATCATTAATAATAATTTATAAAACATTTATATAAACATTTGAATAAAGCAACAAATTATAAAAATAACTAAGAAAAAGACCAAAAATCACAGGCAATACAAATCCAAGGGGTTTTTATATTGTATTCATAAATTTAAAAATATCACTAACTATATAATACTTACTAGTTTAGTTAGAAAGCTAGAAATATGTATTTAATTTGAAATATGAATAAATATGTATCTTATATCTTGACAATTTAATTAAAATTTTACTTGTAATAACGTGTCTCATACATGACGATACATATAAAAAACTACACTTACCCTCATCTTCAAGGCCCTAGGTGCCAAATACAAGTCTAGACATCTCAAAAACCGTTCCCTTATAAAACGAGGGTAGGCGGGCACCTCCCGTAGACTGCCATGCTTCGTTGGTAAAAATGTGTATTTACGTTTCCATGGAGTTTCACGTAAGCTCTCCCATTCTTTCATCTGTAGAGGAGGTATGTACATATATTATTGTAAAAATTATGAGAAAGAAAAACTAAAAATTATAGTAGGTTACTATAATTTCTGGCTCTTCTTTCCTTTTCTTTTCTTCACTTTTCGCCCAATTTTTAAATTTGTGTATTTAAAGGTAGAGTTCAACTACACGTTCAGGACTGCCGAGAATGAAATATATAAACAATATAATATATATATAAACAAATATGTTTGTGTGTTTGTCTGTTCGCTATAGACTCCGAAACGTCCGAGTAGATTTGCTCGGAATTTCGAATTGTTCCTTGGCTTCCCGGGATGGTTATAGGCTAGATAGATCCGGAATCCAGAAACGCTTTTTTAGCCAACAGGTGACTGTAGTAAATTTCGCACGAGCGAAGCGAGCGGGCTCAGCTAGTATGTTATACAACATCTACATTTTTTTAGATTCACGCTGTATCAGCGTATTCCGCATATGCAGAGTCACCGTCAAATTTATGTGAGTGTGAGTGACGGAACTCAACTTCTTTCAAAGAAGTAGAATACCGCTTAAAGTTCCACATACCTCCCTACTATCAAGAAGGTACTCCGGCGGCGGGTTGTAGCTCTCGGCGTGCGTGGGCAGGGGGCGGCGTGGAGCGGAGAGGGCGCGCGGCGCGTTGCGGCGGGACGCTGAGTCTTCTGTTGATCCCCACAGGTTGTAGAAGTTGCGCTCCTGTTACAGATATGTATGTGTAATACTGTATAATTAGCTTAAGTTAAGTTAGGCTAAGCTAACTTTAGAAAAAAAATTATGTAAAATATTTATTCCGCATGTTTTGCAAAAAAATAAAAAACAAAATGGATTTTTTTTCGAAAAGATAATAATTTGAACGCACACCACCTCTTGAAAATCAATTACGATTAAGAAATCACATATTTTATTGTTTTTAAATATATTTTTATCTTGCAGGGTATGCAAAAAATATTTTTAACACTACAACATACTACTAATATATAAACAATAAATATCTATAAAAGTTTTTGGTAGTGGAACCCAACGCCTAGATCTATTCTATATAAAACCTATAACCACAAGAACCAAACAAAATGATAAAATAACTCATTAAAATACACACTCACCCGCTTCTTTTTTCTCTCTTCAGCAATTTCCCGTCTCGTTTTAGTCCATCCCATTTTTAATGCATGTACAATTTTAGATATTTGTTTTTGTTCCGATCTTGATGGAAGGAATGATCTCTTGTGTTCTGGGAAAGCTCTCAATGGAGTTGCTAGTACTTCTCTACTGAACCATTCTACCCATGGCTGAAATATTAAGAAATATTTAGTATACTGATATATGTTTATAGATTAGTAATTATTTTATAAAACAATTAGTAATAGATACTTTAGTATACAAATACAATAATTTTCAGTTATGATATAAGAATTTACAAATATCTCTCAGATATTTTCAATTGCATACAAAATATTATTATCTATAATAAAATTATAGATTTATTAAGTAAAGCTCTAAATACTTATCACTCAATACAATACCTCCAAAAACATAATTACTACTAATCTATGTTCCTTCATAGATAGCAATCATATAATAATAAAAAAACTTAACAAAATATCATAAAAGCATAACTAGCATAAAAGAAAAATAACAATAAACTAACTTCATATTCATCGTGCACAGCGCTAGGGACTTTCGATTGTTTGAGACGTTCTAACAATTGCAAATCTTCTCTTGATAAAATTATGTCTTGTCCTGTGGACGGGTCACATACCGTACGCCAGAACTCTGGGTCTTCCACTTTTCTGGATTACAATAAAAAGATAATTTAGTGATGCCTATAAGAATGCAGGTTCAAAACAAAAAAGGGAATGTTATATCTTAGCATCTCCCATATAATAAGGCAGGTGCAGCAAACTTAAGCACTCTGTTCACTCTGTTTCACTTATTTTAACTATTGTTTTGAATGGAGAAACTCATTAATAATGAATTGAGTGGCTGACAGATGCACATACACTTAGAGAAAAATACTAAATTTCTTAAATTACTTCAATGAATACATATAGTATAGTACGTCTTTTCCACCATTTTTTAAGAATGGTTTACGTTTTTAAGTCTATGAAATCAAAGTTACAATTTGCTTCTCACTGTCCTTTGCGTATAGCCAGATAGGCAGATGTAATCTAGTGTTATGACATTTTTTTCCAATTTTTACTAATTTTAGAGAGATTGTGTGTTGCATGGTTAAACTCAGTGCTTTGCCTTGTAACCAGAGTGAGCAAAAATAATTCATTCCCCGAATTGAACCTTTAAGTCTCATCAGTCTCATTTACACTAAAATATTGTACTAAAATATTTTCAATAATTCCTTTTAACTTAACAACTATCAAATTCCAATAACTATCTCACTTAAGAAACTTGTCAATCTGGTCTCTCTGAGGTGGTTTGATAATGCGTCTTCCATCCAAATCATAACCGACATGGGGATATTCATCATACCACCACATTGGGACTTCACCTGCTGTGTTTATACGGTCTTCCTCATCTGATGTGTCTCCAGAGTCATATTCATCTAGAAATTAAAAAAAAAATTGTTTTCATCTTTACGCTGTATCCTATGTATAGCAGGTTAGGTAGAAAGAAATTGATTTAAAGATATTCCCATGTACATTCCAACTTTTGACACGTAATGCGTTAAGAGGCCAAGCTCAAAGTCACAGTTGGTCTTGTAAAACAGCTTGAGGAAATGACAGTAATTCATTATTCCAGTTGGAAACATACATACAATATTTAAACTCAACGTTGTTTAAATAATTTGTACAATCACTAAAGTTAAAATGAGAAAAGAAATATTTTCTGCAGTTTCTCTTTTTATATAAAAAAATTATAACATAATTCACATACCTTTTTGTTGAACAGGTTCTGTAACTGAGGCTTCTTGAATTTTGGTGGCCAAAATATCTACACTACTTTGCTTTTGTTTATTTTTATTTTTTTTCTTTTGTTTAGTTTCTATTTGTTCTTTTGATTTCAGATCAGAATTTTGTTGTCTTTTTGTCTTTACTTGTAAATTTTTCTTTGTTGATTCATCACTAGATCCGGCTGATGGGGTGGCCCCCGTCTCAGTTCCACTGTCATTGCTTTGATCTTCTTCTTCTCCTTCACTATTATGTTCTTCTTCAATTTCACTTCCTCCTGAACTATTTTCATTTTCTTCATCTTCAGAGTCTGTTAAATCCTGTTAATTGAAAGAAAATGTTAGAACTTGCCGCTGCTATGCAAATTGCAAGGTATTGTCATTAAATATATAAAAATATAATATCATACTCACTGAAGATTCTTCTAAAGATTCGTTAGATTGATTAGGATCATCTTCCAATGCAGAGTCATCACTATCAAACAACACTTCCTGTAAAGATGCAAAGAAATATATGGTAATAAATATATCCCTCCATATAATATATCTATCAAAATATACGTACACCTTTATATACATAATTATTATTTGAAATCAACTCACATCTCTTTCACCATCTGAATCAACTTCTTCTTCTTCATGTTCAGAGTCTGTAGCATCATTCTCCTGGTCTACATCACCTTTCAACAGATCTTCAGCTTCATCATGACTTGAGTCCTATGACAGGTAAAATTAATGTACATAATAAAGCATGAGTGTAACAAATTCACACAATATAATATAATGCTCACTTTATCTTCTGTTACATTATCTTGGGTTTTTTTCGCGTCAATTTTTCTTTTTAACAACCCTGCCTTAAAGGGAGGCATTTTTAAAATTATCAATTATGTTTTAACCTATTCATAAGTAATTAATCTTTTAATAAAACACATCGGCTTCTAAAGACACAAACACGTGTTTTTGGCGTTTAACTAAGAATTATTTTGACAATTACTAACAAATGTCAATGTCATAGTCATAATAAAAGCTAGTAAAATAAAAAAAAAAATCATTGGGATTTTTTATATTTTTACAAATGAAACTTGAAATATTAAAATTTTGCTACTTATTTATTTCTCAATATTTGTTTTAAATTATATATTAAAATGAAAACTTTATTTCCTTATGTTAAAACAAGTGACTGCATTTACAATTCAGATTTTTGTAGAGTGAAACATTGAGTTATGGATTGAGGTTATGTTATGTAAAATTTGAAATTTTTGAAGTTACATTAAATTAAAAGAAATAATAAACATGTTAAGTGAATAGAAAGATTGTGCCAATACATCAAATTTATATACCAGTTACTGAACAATCCTTTGATTATTAAATATGTTTCGACAACTCTTTAAAGCTTTAGAACCTTGTAGAAATATATTGGTGAGTATTAAAATATTTTCTTGAATAAAACTTACTTTCATTACCTGATATTTGTAACTTAATTGTTATATATTTGAAATGTTTTATGGGTAAATATTGTATTCTAATTTAATAAACGACAAATTCCAGAGTCGTGCTGTTGGAGGGAATGGTAATGCTTTTCAACAAAATTGTGTTTCAAGAGAGCAGAAATTAACAGAACTTTTAAAGAAATCGTTACCGGGCATTACATATATTAGTGTAGATGACATATCGGGAGGCTGTGGAGCTATGTTTGAGGTATTTTTTCTTTTGGTTTTCTGTATGACATTGCATTCCTCACAGGGTAGGCAGAGAGAATCTAATGTCTAGACACTTTGGTCTACACTTTTCGAGACATTTCGTGTTTTTCTGACTAGCAGAATTGCACTCAATACAAAATGCTTCATTCTGCCTTACCTGCACATAGAAATTAAAATATTTTTCCATCCCACTTGGTTTTGAACTGTCTCACTAAAGTAGAAACTAAAATAGTTTCTGTTTCAGTAAATATATGCATATTAGTTGTTTATTTAAACACTGATTTTATTTAATAACACTTTATTCTATTACAGATTAGTATAGAAGCAAAGGAATTTGTAGGTCTATCAACAATAAAACAACATAGGCTTGTAACAGAATCATTGAAGAATGAGATAGCTGAGATGCACGGTATTAGAATTCACACTGCACCCTCACATACCAATAATTGATCTTAAAGGAGCATAATTATAATATATGAAACAAAAATATGATTACTTTACCTTTTAAGATTTGTGACTAAGCAAATTTTGAGTTTATTGTGATATACATTTGTTTGAGTGATTCTATTTTATTTAACAATATTCTTAATTACTAAGATTTCAAGAGTGTGTCATTGTTTTTTGTACAATGTAACGTTTTGTTTTGTACACATGTACGTTTGTAGTAAAATAAAAATATAAGATGCATTACAATGAAGTTTGTTATTCATATATTTAAAAAACCAGTTTCCAAACCAGTTCATATATTTAAAAAACAAGAATTATAAGCACAATATCTCAAGGTTAATACGATTGTTTTGTTGATCAATTATGTATTTTATAATAGAGACTACTATTGTAAAAAAATGTACGTATATATTATACGTACAGAAATAAATGAAACACTATATTTATTAACATTTATTGTTCCAATTTTTTATAATCAATTCAAATATAATCGCTTTGCCTCGAAGTTAGAGCAAAGAAATGGAAATGTAAATTTTAATAAATATTTCATCTCCTCGAGTTGGGATCGAACCCGCAATTTAAAGACGCTTAGCGACGAATTAATTGTGATATGAGATTTCTTTTGCGATCTCACTAATGACTAATAAAATGAATTTATACTTAATTTTAGAAAATAGTTATCTGTACTTTATTTTATACTCTGTTAAATGCCCGCCGGCGTCACTGTCACAACGTATAAAAAACACAAACTGTCTTTGATCTTTCAAACAGTCCATCATGGCGCTCAATTTATCTGTTAAGATCCATCCTGTTGTTTTATTTCAAATTGTAGATGCATATGAGCGTCGTAATGCCGATTCACATCGTGTTATCGGCACATTACTTGGTAAATAATATTAACATTGTTTAGAGTGTGAAAGTTATACAGTGTAGTGCCGACGTCATGAGGGATAACCTTCTTTTCTATATTTGTGATTGTTGTTTTTTAAATTAATATTCTTGTGTGAGATTTAGTATTTAAAACAATATCATGACTTAAATATATAGATTGATTGCTATTTTATATAGCATTCTAGGTTATAATTCTTTGTTTGGTGATATTCAGGCACCTGTGACAAGGGGGTGGTGGAAGTAACAAATTGCTTCTGCGTCCCACACAAGGAACATGCAGATCAAGTGGAGGCCGAGTTGAATTATGCCATGGATGTCTATGAACTGAACCGAAGAGTTAATGCGTCAGAAAACATTGTGGGTAAGTCTCTGAAAATTGTTACATGCTGAATGTTGGTATGGTGTATGACTGCATATTTCTCACAAATATAACTAATAAAAATTTTCATACTTATGGTAAAGTAATTAAGTTATATAATATTACTGTGTTGACTCATAACTGAAGTTCTATACAAGAGTTCAATTGAAAGCTATATATAATAAATAGGTATAATTAATATTTATTTTTTGCGTAATAGTTTTCGCAGGTTCCCTGTGTTAACAGTTAAAAAATTAACAACATTAAAATGATTTTATCAGGATGGTGGGCAACCGGTAATGAAGTAACAAACCATTCATCAGTAATCCACGAGTATTACTCTCGAGAATGTCGTGAACCTGTTCATGTGACATTAGACACTTCCCTTGCCGGAGCTCGAATGGGGTTACGGGCTTATGTGTGCGTAGCTCTGGGAGTGCCGCGGGGTAAACAGGGCTGTATGTTCACACCAATTGATGTTGGACTTACTTATTATGAACCTGAGGTATTTTTTTTTTATTTTTGTTACATATTGAATGATTATTTATGAATTATTATTTATTTGGCTGCAGTGTAGAATGTATATTTAGTTACAAATATTATTTTTGCATGTTGAGTGGCAGATATAATAAATATTTCACTTCCACAAGTGGGGAGATAACTCACATCCATCGCTTTACAGTCACCTTGTGCCGCTACGCCACAACGGCGTCAAGTAAATAAATAAATAGTTTAGGATTATTTAAATTGAATGTTTCTAGTTAATCATATTTACTTTGTTTCAATTACAGATAGTGGGTTTACAACTGTGCCAAAAGACAATGGGTCCAGGTGGACGCTCTCGTCAAGTTCAACCCATGGTGGATCTAGCGCAGGTCGCTGAGGCTGCTTCCAAACTGTCCGGATTATTGGATCAGGTAGATTTTGTGTTATTTTATGTCTCTTACGTATATTTGTAGTAATAAAGGTATATGGCAAATAAAGTTATCATTAAATTGCTACAGTTGAGTGAAAAGACAATTATATTGAAGTTTAAAGTCTGATTTAAAATGGTAATTGTGGCTCATAATTCAAAAATAACTTTATTTTTAATAAATGTTTTCATTTATTCATTCTAAAAGACAAACTACCAATATAGTTTGTCTGAGTGAGGTGGATTTACCATCAAAAATCCACCTCATAATGACAATAAACGAAAAAATCTTTAAATAAAAAAAAATGTTTCAGCACTGCATAAAGAAGCAAAATAATGTTAGATCTTAACATATATATTATGTATAACAGTGAGATTAAAACTACTAAGGCTAAAAACAAAATTAAATAATAGAATAGAATAGAAAATTCAAATAGAATAATTTATTTCTGGCAATAATATGCGCGCGACAGTGAGGTTGGCCATTCAACGTGCCATGTCTCGAAAATTGGATAGCGCATGAGGAAAAAAAATAGTATTTTAATTTTTAGGTTCCCTTAGGTTACCTTGCTATACGCATCATAAAAAAATTGAAAAAAGATATTTTTTTTCGCTTTTACTAACATTTATGAAAAATCTTTCAATACTATTTATAGGTAGTACAGTACGTAGAAGAGGTGTTAGCTGATCGTACTGTACCTAACAATGAAGTTGGACGTCAGTTATTAGAGTTAGTCAGTGCATTGCCAGACCTCGCGTCTAATTCATTCGCTGACTCCTTCGCTTCAAGTGTTAAGGATTTACTTATGGTCAGTGTATTTTTTTGGTTTTTTATTTTATTCTAATATTATAAAGTTGAAGGGTGTGTTTGGTTGTACTTGTAAATATCAAGAAGTACTGGTTTGAATTAAAGGATTATTTTTGTTTTGGATAGTCCATTTGTTGATGGACACTACACATATATGTCTGGATTACATACATAGCTTACTTATACTTACATAGCTATATATAAAATGCACCTAGAATTTGACAGAAAGTGATATTTAGTGTCTTAACACTAGGTTTTATATTCTCTCTGTCTACCCTGCTATGTCCAGAACACAGCATGGAGCTCAAATACGTTTAGAAAAATCAGTAATTTATTAAAAAATTATGTAAATTCTATATCACTAAAATTTAAATTTTTTCAACAGGTCGTAACACTAGCACAGCTCATCAAGACCCAACTGCAGTTGAACGAGAAACTTACATTACTTACATCGCAGTAAAAATACACTATTGTATCATAATGTATAAGGAACACCTTTAAAAAACCAGAATTATTAATAAATTACAATTTTGTACACAATTCCTTTTTATTATTAAAAAAAGATAATAATAATAATAATGTCCATAATAAAAATCAAATGAAGTAAAGTTCTTATTTTATTCTTTGCTATCTTAGTCATATATTTTTAAACTTTAATTGAAGCATTCCACTTGGAATGCATTTACATATAAATTAGACGTATGTGATGTCTCCTACCTTATCTGAATATTTCATGTTTTCACCTTATTTCCAAAGTTCTTTTGTTTCTATAATATCCTTTTAAAAAAATCGCAATACACTGCTAAAAAAAACCAAAGAACTTCTAAAAACGAGCCACTCTTAAATGTGCCGTTTTGAGCCGATTTTCACGTTAGCTGCAGGTAGATGTTCAATGTCAAATGGATGTTACAATAACAAAAGGGCTAGAAACCATAGGAAAGTCATTTTCTGTTTTTATTGCTCCTTCCTGTCAATGTTTAGGTTGGCAGTTATAAACCGGAGAAAGACTGACCTGGATAATATTATATTGAAAAATATTTGATCCATATCGCTAAAGATGTTACAGAACTTTGACACATGTGGAATTCTAATCATGTGAATAGCACTGTGTTAGGCCGATAGTATTTATACCTTTTCTTTTATTTTAGAAAGTACAAATGAAACAAATGTTGAAATGATTAAAAAGATTTATTAACAATTTTTGTTAGAAAAATATTGAGATAACAATATAATCAAAATAGTTAGGTATGCCTTACAAAAACACTACCACAAATCGACAAGGATTTTTGCAATTTTCGGAAGTACGCCCGGATACAAGCGCATAATAATAATATTTTAGATGAGCCCTATCACAATACTAATGCCCGTATTTATAAACCACTCCTAAGTCTGAGATAGATCTTGAGAGCGATTTAGTACTTATAAACGCGCGGAGTTGGCTGCATATTGAATAATATACACGACCTATTAAATTTGAAAGCTCAAAGCGACCGAGAACTCAAATATTACATGATGATTAATGGGCATTTAAAAAATCTATTTACAATATAAGTTCAAAGAAATAGGCCAGTTGTGGCGCCCGGGCACAAGCGGGTGACTGTAAACACGACAGGTTGTTCGTTCGATTCCCAATCGAGGAAATGAAATGATTAAATATTTTAATTACTTCGAGTCGAGGCTAAGCGCGGCGTTGAGCTCCGCTACTCGACACTCAATACTTCAAGATATCTCTGCCTTCCCTGCCACATCCAGGATACAGCGTGAAGTTCAAAATAACTACAGGGATAAGTACGATCGCAGGTAAAGCCACTATGTTATAATTGATATTTAGTAGTCGGCAGCCGTTGTCCATCTCTATGACAGTCCCACACCCACTCTGGACGCACGTGGCAGCTGGGGACGTCACTTTTACCTAGATTTGTGCACACTTCATAGTCAATTGTACTGTCTTCTAGTAGGTCGGATTCCTGTTAACACATAGGTGATAGTTTGTATTTAATTTTACAGTGGAAAACAGAGCATCATAACAATAGGTTCTCTCTGTCTACCCTACTATGTACGGGATATAGTGTACAGAAGTTACAAATCTTAAATTAATTTGGACCATATTTCTTAGTACATTCGAAAATAAAAAATAAATCTACATACTTTCAGTACGATACCGCCGTAAGCGCGTATATAGCGTTCCAATAGGGAGCGGTCGAACTCTTCATCTAATTCAGATATGAGGAACGTGCATCCATCGAAGAAATTTGGTAATTCCTAAAAATAATAAAATAAAATAAAACTGAGTTATTTTCATTTTTTGGTAACTTACGATATATTTTGGTAACGAGACAAACAAAACGCAATACCTTAAAAATTGGATGATAAGTATTTACAAAATAAAAAAATATATTTTATTTCAACCGAGATAACATGAAATTCACTTGTGGCGAAGGGTCATCCATTTTATCAAAATTTAATCGTGTATATGTATCGCGTTAAATTCCGCCACTCATTACCCAATGTCTTGTCTTCGGACAAAAGGCGTAGAACGAAGTGTCTTGACATTAGATTCTCTCTAACAATCTATATATAAGAATAAAAAAAAACAAGAATAAGCCTAAAAAGATAACTAACCATAACATCATCTATATCTATATCTTCTATTCTTGTAGTATCTTCTTCAGTATCTGAATCACTTTCAAATACAGTTATATTAGCTTTTATTCTTTCATCTTTAACAAACGCTACGTCTGAATCCCGAGATATATTCCCGTCGTCGGATGTATCTTCAGATTTTTTATTATTATGGTGAGATTCATTATCAGTTTTTTTATTAGTGTTAACATTTGAAGATTCTGGTGAAGGAGATTTCAAGCGTATCTTCTTTTGGTTTTTTAAAACTTTTTCAATTTCGTCATCTGTGTCGAGTTCTAAAAAACAGGTATATTAAGTAGAGATTTTTAAAAAGTGTTAATACACTCAGTTACCATTTAGTCACTTCCACTCTCCTCTTTACGCCGCATTGTGGAAGTCAATGCAGTCTTTGCCTTGTACCAGAGTGAGGAACTTAAAACATTAATTATTTCATTCCACCGAATGGGAATCGAACGCACAATCTATCGTACTTACAGTTGCATGCATTTGCTTTTTCTATATCTTGTATCCCACACACAGCTGGGTAGACAGAGGGAACCCACAATTAAGACATTCCGTTCTCCTTTTTCCGCCGAATTTTGGAAGCATTGCGTTTTGAGTGGCGGAACTCAACGCCGCACATTACCTCGGTATGGTTATAACAGACATCAGAGCAAAGAAATGAAAATTAAATGTAAACAAATATTTCATTTTCAATTGCAAAGGGAGCCCTGTACTTAAATGCCTATAGTCCACGCAATTACTATAGTATTACTAATGTTTTCATTTCTCCCCACCTTCCTCTACACTTGTAGTGTCCCCATTATCTCTAGTATCCCAGCCGGGCGTCGGAGTGACTCGTCTCTGCGGCTCGGTGGCGTACCACTGCCAGGGTAGCCGTCGTCTGTGATAGTGGCACATGTCTATCCACTCCGCGGTCACCGCCACTGTTGATGCTTTTGATGCACGGACCGATTTGAGTTTTGGTGTATTTGAAAATGCACAGCTGTGGGTATTACAAAAGAAAATATGGTTCTAGTTATTTTAAATTTCATTATTTTGAATTTACTATCGAGACCTTCACTCGCAAACTGGCTAAGTCCATCTGCATGATTATCTGAATACAACTATTTAGTTTACAATAATTAATACCTTACGTATTGGGGTCCCTTCATCAATGTCAATTAGATTTTATTAATTGTATATTTAAGATAATTAGGATTTGACGGGACACAAGGGTGTAACTGTAACGCTACGGTTGTGGGTTCGATCCCCACTCAAAGAAGTGAAATAATTATTTACGTATATATTTCAATTTCTTCGATCTGGTGTTGAATGAAAGCGCGGCATTGAGTTCTGCCAGTCAACACGCAATGCCCCTAGAATTCGGCTGAAAGTGTGGAACAGAGTGTATTAACACACACACAAGGGCCTTGCAAAAATAACTTTTTTATCTCTTGTAAAGCTAAAGCAGATGGAATAAGATATAGATATGGCAAGATAAACCGGGAGAATCTAGTAGTAGTATATTTTATGCTTTGGATATATTACAGTTAATTTCCGGAACTAAACTAAACATCACATTGCCAGTGGGGAAATGAAAATAGTACATGTCCCACTTTTACGTGACTGTAAATTTATTTAATTTAGAACCTAGCGGCTCTGCCTTTCTACACGATGGTTTCTTGTCATATATATAATTAAATAAAACAATTACACTCACATAAGATGCGTACAAGATGGCCGCCAATCAGGTCGGTATAAGGCGCCCAACGCCATTGCGGTGTTGCGTAGCGTTGAACGCTGTGGATTCACATAACCGCTAATTGCGAATTCTACCCCTGATAATATGTTTGAAATGGTAGTTTGTACTGGACCTGGAGTCAGATCTGTATTTAAAGACAGAAAGAGATTTAAATACGGAAATATCATATATTTGAAATTTATACACTATATCATACGAATTTGGCGGATAATATTTATCTTAAATATTATCTCAAGATAAATCGCGAGGGTTGTGCGTTCGGTTCTCGGGAATGATATCGAAAATGTCTTAATAGGAACGGGAAGTGTCTTAACACGGGATTCCCAGGTTCCTTATGCATGTCCTGCCAAGTGCGCAAAATAAGTGTGAAGCATGAAGCTAAAAAAAGGTTGATGACCAGTAAAAAAATCACTAAAAATTATTGAAAAATATTATATGCACATGTAAGTGTAACATAAAACAAAAAAAAACATAACAGAAAAAACAAAACATAATTTCTAAACTTTACCATCATCACATCTCTTTCTCTTCTTACTACTAGCGTTTAAATCATTAGACAAGTCATTTATTTTTTTGTTGGGAGTTTTTTTTCTGTCATCTTGTTTTTCTATAACCAAACTACTACTAGTTTTAACAGCTTTATTTATTTTGCCTTGATTTTCCTCTTTTTCCTTACTTTCCTTATGTTTTTGACCGATACGGTCTATTTTCGCGTGCGGTTCATCATCTAATTCGTTATATAAAAGGCTTTCTTTCTTTCTACTTGTACATTCGTTGTTTACGCGATTTTGGTCCTTATTACAAGTTTTAGTTATAGGTGTTTTTAATAGTTTTGTTGATGCATCTGTTATGTTTTTCAGTGCTTGGGAAGAAGCTTGTCGAATTTGCGCACCTGGAATTAAATTTACGATTTTTAAATTTCAAATAACCCATAGAGAACAATTATATATATTTATAGTTAATTAATGTGTCATTTATACATTTTAATAGTGTAACTTATTTATTTAACATTTATATACACACACATATATCATATTTAGTTGTATAAATATGAATACTTATTTAATAATATATAAATTCTATTAAATGTATGTTATGTGTGCATACAAATGAATAAGTTATACTATTGAAATGTATAAATGACACATTAAATAAACTATTAAGTACATTTGTCCATGTCCTACAAGTACATTTACAGGACTCTTATAGAATCACTTTGTAATTTTTATAAAACTTAAGTTTTTCAATATAATTTTTATCTTTCGTTGACCGACAACCATGAAATTAGTACTGAAACCTCTGTGTGAGAGACCGACACGCATTCAACCGTTTTTTATATTTATAAATATATTGAGCATTGCTTAATTAAAAAATCTATATTCTTAAATAATCATGGGAAATATCTGATTATATATGACGGTTGTGGGTTCGATTTCTGAATTAAAGGAATTTAATTTTTATTAATTTAATAAAATTTTCATAAAGCTTCTTTTATATAATAAAGCATGGTATTAAACTCCACCATTCTACACATAACACCGCTAAAATTAACTCAAAAATTAATATTTCAATCTTTATTGTCAATTCTTTTTGCCTCGCCACTAAATACGCAAAAATAACAAAAAAAAAATCACCTGTATCATTAGTTTTCTCCTTCTGTGATTGAGCAAAGAGCTGGCCAGGTCTAAATTCCTCTTCATCAGAGGAAAATGTGTCCAGCTGGAACAAACGCGGTGGCACAGTGGATGTGGACGGTAACGCAGGTGCTGGTTTCCTAGTATCCTCTGGCTCGAATATATGTATGAATGATAACCCAAACTGGAATAAATATTAGTTATACTAGCTCGTATTAATAATATAATATAGTCGATTATCAGAATTAATTGGTGTGCAAATATCAGTTTATTCAGATAGTCAGACTCAAGTCGAAGTTTTATAATAGTATTGTAATAATGTGTTTTTACTGTCAAGATACTTAATTTACGCCTAAATAATCCCCAAAAAAAAAAAACAACAAATACCTTGCAATGTTTATTATAAGGCTGTGAACACACTACTCTTATACGGTCCCACTTCTTTAGTTTCGCGTCACTAGATAATTGATTTCCGCTGAAAGATCTAACTTTCTCTATACCATCGTCACGACGTGACTCCACTGGCGTTAATAGAACACTGTTCGGGACTAATACCTGTGAATATTTTTTTAACATTTCTAAAGTGTTATTCCACACATAGGATACAAAAATACTTATTAAGAAAACATATTAAAAATTTTGGACTTAGCGGGATTAGAACCCGCGCCTCTTACAAACCGTCCAAAGACACGCAGGATCTTCAAAATTTTCAAATTAAATTCAAATTAAAGAAAAAAAAAAATTCAAAATTTTTATATGTTTTCTTAATAAGTATTTTTTTCCTGTAAATATTTGATAAGAGATAATATTATAGTTGAAGTTAGTTATATATCGTTAATTATAAATAGTAATGGATATTTGTAGTGTAGAGAATGTATTATTTGATGTTACACTTAGTTTTTTCTGTGTCACTATATGTAGGATAGTGCTTAAATCATTAATATATTAATTCTTGTTATGTTGTTCAAACACAGCAAAGTATCATATTTGGAAACATAATTTTTTACATTGACGGTTTCCACATACAGTACAGTTTTCAATATGCACAGCTTAGAGTCCCACTTTGTTCAAATTTTTACTCTTCTTTATTTAAAGAGCTCATAGTAAATTCAAAT
>JBAIZZ010000279.1:720713-758991 GCA_037355905.1 Heliconius aoede
CAAATTTTTACTCTTCTTTATTTAAAGAGCTCATAGTAAATTCAAATGAAAATTTTTACAATACTACCAAATCTTGCTTAAGCTGTAGCTGTAGTGTAAATTGAGAGAATAGATTGAATCATTATCATTAGTTTATAAATTACCTGAAACTGTTCATTAGGTTTCTCCGATAGTCCTACCAATACTTCAATCAAAGCTGCATGATGTGCTCCTATGTTGACAGATTCTATCTAGATCAATTAGTATAATATAAAATATTAAAAATTACTTTAATATGGGCATTGTTGCTCAGTGGGATTGCTATCCCACTGATTTTAATTGTGAAAATATTGGGTTTAGTTCCTACTCGGGGGCATAAGTCATTGTGCTGGTAGTGCAATGTCACTAAGTTGGATAGGAAAACGAAATGAAGTGTCTTGAAAGTAGGTAGTTAATTTATCATATTAGATATGGATATAAGATGTGAATTGCCTGCTGTACGCAGATGATGCAGTGCTCATTGCATCATCAGCACTCACTATTACAAGCGAATTGTAAAATCATAGTACTAAATTACCTTTACTGCTTTCACCAACTGCAGAACAATTGAACAGGAAAGCTCGCCCTTGTTGCACAGCCATTTCTTTTTGCTGACATCCCAAGCCAATATATTGCTTGCTTGATTATCCTAATAAAAATATTGGTTGAAGTCTAAAATATTTGTTAAACGGTGTTAGTTTGATTAAGATGATTCGTTTATATTTGTTAGTTTTAAATTTTATTATTTTAGTTTCTAAATAAAAAAAAATTGAGTTTGAAATAATTTAAAAAAAAATATGTTAACTTACAATGTGTCTTTTAAATTACTAAAATTTGAATATAAGTTATAAATGATACGTTTTCTTAAATTGTTTTACAGACATAATAATAAATATATAGGTTATGTTGTTAATTAAAATTATCTAAGTAAATAAAAAATCTTACTGGATCCTCGCTGCTGAAACTGACTACATAGTCAATTTTGACACGAGGCATTTTTTACATACAATGAATATATTTAATGTTTATGTTAAAAAATATTTCAAAACAAACAATACGGAAAGTCTTAAAGTGGTTTTGACATTTTAATGGATGACAATTGACATTGACAATGATGTGATGGAAATCGTAGATGTCCATTACATTTCAAATTTGAATTAATAATTGAAGTGCTTTTAAAGATATGATAGTTATAAAATAGCATAATTAAGGATATAAAAATATAAAAGGATCATTTTTTTTTTCTTAAAGAAAAAATATCACTTAAAAAAGTAGAAAATAATAAAAAAATATTAGGAATATTTTTTATTATTTTCAATATCACATTAGAAATCTCAAAATAACAGCATTTCTCTTCTATATAATGGATATTATTATACATATAAACTTTCCTCAGGAATCGGAATCGGAATAAGAACTTATGTTACATGTTATGTACATATGTACACAATTAGGCACGTTCGCCTCTGATCCTGTGGACGAGCTAAAGTTTTGTTGTGTAACTAGAATCTTTATTGTAAGTATCTTATTACGTTGTTTTATTGAAAAATACTTATTTAATTTTGCTGGCATTGAGCGTTGAGTAGCGATACCCGAACTGCGAATTGAACCCACAGCCTGTCGCGTTTGTGCGCAAGAGACGCCACAAGTGGCCTTTTACAGATATATTGAAAGTGGTCAGTATCGATTAGTAACTAATATAAATATTACAAGTCGTCGCAAGACACGCGGCGAGGCGTGTCACTTCACGTTACGCTCACTTGCTTCTTCCGAATAACACGACATATCGATATTAAGTGCGAAAGTTGAAATGAGTAACTTATTACTGTAATTAGTTAGTTATTTTGGTACACAATATTAATTTGTCTGTAATGAAATAAAAAAAATATATTTTAACTAACTATGGAACCAAATGAAAACTGCAAAAATAAAAAAATAAGTGTTTTATTTTTATTTAAATAAATTATTACATATAAGAAGATTAAAAATAATTGAACTAAATTAACTGTGAATTAAAAGTTAGTTTAAGAATAAAATAACGTGATTTTATTAAAATTATATGTAATTTATCCAATTCCAAATGTATTATACAATAAAATATACAACCTAATTATAAAAATACTGCTTACTAAATTGT
Organism: Heliconius aoede; assembly: GCA_037355905.1. Taxonomy (NCBI): domain Eukaryota; kingdom Metazoa; phylum Arthropoda; class Insecta; order Lepidoptera; family Nymphalidae; genus Heliconius; species Heliconius aoede. The sequence continues at coordinate 722,869 of JBAIZZ010000279.1, forward strand.
ATTATCTAAAAAGAATTTAAATAAATTAATATCTATTTTTTGGCTTGAATAAATAAATAACTATAATATCATCGATTAAAATAATTAAAAAAATGCTACTTATTATGTAACATGTATTTTTGTATTAAAAGTCTAAGTTATCTACAATAGCTTACAGTTAACCAAAAATTAACATTCGATCGAAATAACTTAGAAAATATATTTACACATAAATTAGAAAAAAACAAAACATTAAAAATATCTATTCCCATGATAAATACTATCACATCTATTTGTATTTATGTCTGTTTAATGAATAACTCTATACTTATGAATCCTTATAATGACGGGTTCCTTTTCCTTTTGCTGTTTATATGAACTCGACGCGGGTTTACGGTACGAATATCCACCATTTTTGTTTGGTCTTGCATAAATCACTACTGGAGCAGTTTCTGTTTCATAAGGTTCCCTGTACGGTTCCCTATAAGGTTCCCTATACGGTTCCCTGTACTGATCTCGGTTTTTTGGATACTTTGGTTGGTCTTCATATAAAGTATCGTAAGCGTAGGATTCTGGTACATAATTCTGGTAGATCTGATAGCTCTGTTCAACGTTGGAAGGATAGGCGTGTGAATCTCTTACACTCTGCGTCTTTTTTGGAGGTTTTCTATATTTCCCCGGAAAAGCAGAAGGCGACAGCACTTGCAAAATAGGAACTGGTGCGTGTATTGGAATAGCAGCTACTGCATATGGTTCATACTCTTCCAAAAGGTCGCTAGTGGATATAGGGTAGGTGTTCCTTCGACGCTCCATCATGATGGCTAATGGTTCGAAGGCATTAACCCACGCGAAGATAGTTACGAATAATATTGGAATCTGGAATGAAATAATATTATATCACTGTACGTTATTTTAAATATACTTTGAATATAATAATATTAATTATTAGTTACAAATAAAATATTATTTATCTCTATGAATGAATTTTATTAATTATTAATTGCAACCTTTTGAATGTTTGCATTCACATAATTATTTTTATGGTTTTTTGCGCAGCGGCACAAAGTGTGACTGTAACGCGATGATTGTGAGTTCGATCCCTATTCGAGGAATTAAAATATTTATTTACATTTATATTTTCATCTTCTTCGCTCTGGTGTCGAGGCAAAGAGCGGCGTTGACTTGCGCCACACAATGCACAACTTGCGCCTAAAATCAGCGGAAAATGGGGAACGGAATGACTTATCACTAGGTTCTCCCTGCTGTGTGCGGTATACAGTGTGAAGCTGATTTTTTAAAATAATAATTATTGCTTTTATTCTCCTATGTTTATTGACTTTATCTTCAATATATAATAAAAAGAACATACTACTTACTAGGTAATCCATTGTGTTGAATGGTGCTGCTACGTCGCCGTCAGCCGCACAACTGCCCGTGTGCGACCTATTTCGACGGGCCGAACCACTGAACCCGCTCCGCACCGAGTCCGCTCGTGCCGACACACACGCGACCGTGCCTCATTAAAATATATTTTAATTCCGACTGTAGTCGTCATGTAAGGAACCTTTCATTGATATCAATTACCAGCTCGTCATTTCGTTACGTGTTAATCAATCATTTAGTTATTTCCATATTGTGTTGATTGTTGAACATGATTATTCACTAATTAATTTGAACTGGCATTTCTTAGCATCAACAGTATACTGGGTTCAAATCTCTTTTTTGTGGACTTTCTACAGACTTATGTCTACAGAAATTAATCACCTGTAACGGCAAAATATGTACAGACTTTTTGTTTCGATGTATTTATTTTTAGTTATATTAATCCCGGCCAGCTAAAATGTTAATGAAAAATTTATTTAACTTTCGTTGAAATGCTATAGCGGTTTCCCACGAAACTTCCGATGCGGCAGTTTATTATGAGCGTAAGCATCATTAGTTACGGATGACAAGGGAACTGTTGCGTTTCTCTTTCATGCGACGAAAGAAATGTATTTTATAGTGAACAAACTCAGATATTTAGGATGTGAGTGAAAAATATCTTGAAAGGTAAGTATTATATTGTTTATTATTAAAAAATATTTAATTACTTAAAAGGATTTCAATTTAAGCCTTCGTCATTACTTATGAAAAAAAGAAAAAATGGCGGGAAGTGTGTGTTTTTCCGCGATTTGACATTTTTTAACTCGATGGTGAAGTTTAAATTATTTTTTGTGTTAACATATTAGAAAATTAGTTTTTATTGAGTGTCCTTTTAGACAAAAGACAAAAAAATAATAGATTTGCACTGTGTAACTGTAACTTGCATTGTGAAATATAAATTTCAATATTTACATCATGAAAGCATTGTATTTGTTTACGGTTAAGTTATAAACAATACTAACGGCATTTAAATAATCAATTAAAATGATAATTGTCGATTTCATCAATGGCGATTAAATATTGCAGATGAGATTATGTATTTCTTATAATAATATATTAATATTAATATTAATAATATATTATGTGTAACTTATAATATATGCATGCGATTTAAAATATCTTAAGAGGAATTACATTTTTCTTGTAGATCATTGCTATTAGAAACAACATAATGATTATTATTATATAAACGTGCAGCCCGGCGACGATTCTTATTTGAGGGAATATTTTTTGTATTTACACGGCGCTTAGTTACGAAATGAACACTAAGGGATTATACAATACTAATGTAATTCTAGACTGTACAGTTTATTATTAAGATGGGAGGAGAGTTACTGGCGCGGACTGATCGCTCTTTTGCAATGCGTGTTGAAGTTGCGTGTGGAACTTGGACTGAATTCATAATTTCGCGTAAATTATTATCAAATTATTTCCTAGTGAACATATAGAAGAATATTTTATAATGAAATTTTGCCTATAACTTAGTTAAGTATCTACAGATCGATTTGAATACATTAGGTTATGAATATTTATGGATATGTTGGAGGAATATAATAAAAAATTGTATATGTTAAAAAAATAGATTTTATTAAAACTAATTTTGGTTGTAGAAAGCCTCGTAAGTCGGCATGTTTGTTTCTTAGCTTCGACTCGTTATCAGTTAATTAATTATATTGGTCTATTTTATTATTTTTCATGGAGATATTTTGTGGTCTGTTGAATTTTTTTGATGCTGATGAGAAATAGCTAACCCGGGGCGGTGGAATACCGACATTATGCTAAGGCTGAATGACCGTTCACCACCAACCAGAGGAAACATGTCCGTAATGGGGCTCCTCCACGATCTTTGATACCTTCACGATTTGTGGCACTGATACTACTTTGGGTACTGAGACGATTTTCTTGACTTCGACAACCTGTAAAGAAGTATAGGATTTAGAAAAAAATAATATGTATTGTATCGTTTAATATGTTTTTCAATGTGGATACAGAAAATCTAAATTTTTTCTGGAAATTGAAGAAAACTGTTTTCAATTTATTTTTATAATTTAATATACTGTCAATTATCCTTGTATTTGGTTCAACGAGCAACATTTTCATTAACACGCACACAATTAGACACTGTTCATGTTAATTGTCATAATCCTTTCATTTATCAAAATTAATTTCGTTAATAATACTTACTCTGGGTACTTCAACAACTTTGTTAACCGACACGATCTTAGCTGGTGCAGAGTATACATGCTCTACAATGGGGCCATGGCTCAGGCCTAGGTCCAGTGAGCTGTGGCCGAAGGAACTGTGGCCCAGTTCATAGCCACTGCTGAACCCACCATGGAGGAAGCCACGTTTGTCGCGTTTGCCTTCTGGTGCGGCTGAAACGGCTGCTACTAGGAGGACGATGCAAGCCTGGAAATTAAATGTAATATCAAATCAAATCAAATCAAATTTATTTATTCACTTAGATCACAAAATGATACATATGAACGTCAAAAAAAACAATATAATATACTGAACTAACTAAATTAATGTCAAAAAACAGAATTAAAGTATATTAATATCAAAAAAATATAAAAAAAATAAAATTAATGAAGGTCAAATAAAATAAAAAATAAATTAATGTCTAAAATAAAATAAAAAATAATTAATTTCACAATTTTAAATTAATCATTTCAAATTATCATGGACATGTCACAATTGATGTAACTAATAATAATTTCACATTACTACATGTCAACAAAAATATAAAGATAAATAAAACTTATAATAGTAATTTTACAAGCATATCATCCTAATCCTGTATTGAACAAACCCCTATTCCCAAGACCTCTTATCCTCTAAATATTCCCTTACTGTATAATAGCCCCTGCAAATAAGATGTTGTAATAGTAATTATAAGTATTGTTCATAATATACTTAGTGTTTCTTTAACTGTAAAAAAATTAAAAACGTTAGATTCTATTCGCAAATTTTAGTTTTAAGTATATGTTTTTTAAATCATTAATAATTGGGGTAGGTAGGTCATAATAATAAATCTAACATTAAATAAATTAAAAGTCTTTTTATATGATGTACTTTTTATATATTAATAAATAATAATGAAAAGTGCTGAAACGACAATCGATAAATAACATTCTACATAACGAGTTAGAGTTGAGGCACTTCAGTATTCAGGAAGCAGTTAATTTGTAATAAATTCCGCGTTTACATGTTTCATTATAATTATAACTGTTATTTTTTATGATATTTTTTAAATTATAATAAATATTAATAATAAATTAGTGTTAGGGCGCAATTTTATCGCAATAAAGTTTAAAAAGTTTAACTTGTATACATTCGTGAAAATTATACAAAAATAGAAACATTGTGTATATAATATTTAAAAAATAATATAAAGAGAAATACCGTACATCGATAACGAATTAAGAGAAATAGATACAATTAACGCGATATCCGGGAAATTTTTAAAAGGACGAATAAATAGATTTGTGATTTACTTACGAAGGCTTTCATTTTGATAGTTGTTTGTTTGTTTGAGAGGAAACAGTGGACTGTGATGTGTCTTTGCCGTATCTCAGTATATATAGGGGAGCGCGAGGTCGGGCGACGCCGGGTGCTTGCGCAAGCACTCTTATTATTATTAATTATATGATCTGTTATACGCCATATTATATTATTGTATTAGCGAAGGATTATTGATTTGATGTGATGTTTAGCCATCATGAATTCATATAAAAAATAATAATTATTATAATTGATTGACTAAGTACAAGTAAGTACTAAAAAAATTAAAATCTTAGAAAAATAAAAGTTTTAGAAGTAAAACTGGAAGGAGTATTCGGTAAAACTAATAGAAATAAGTAAAAATATTAATATATCCACTGAGTAAACACAACAGCGGTAAGATTTTAACTATTATCATAATTGCAGCATCACAATCATTCCGATATAGAAGAGTAGGCAGAAAGAACCTAGTGGCTCAAGCTGTGGTGTCGAGGTAATACGCGGCGTTGAGTTCCGCCATTCAATACGTCTGTAGAATTCTTCGTAAAATGAGGAATGGTGTATTTCAACACTAACACTCCATCTACCCTCCTGTGTGCAGGATACAGCGTGAAGCTAAAAAAATATTTAACTTATGCAGCGTTGGTATCCGCAAACATGCAGTATCACTTAAGTGGTCGAAGTGTAGAACAAAGTGTATTTTATAATTTTTTAATTTTAGTATTTTTTTCCACAATTGGTATTATACTTTTACAGACAAAGAGAATCTTTTACTCTCCACTTTTCCGATTATTTGACGGTGATTGTGGTGGCTGGTGAAGAATTTCTCTCTCATTTTACTTTTAGTCAGAGTCTGACCGAAATATCCAACGTACTCGTATCATGTAATCTCACTAAATACCAAAAATACCAAAAATATACCAAAATTTACCAGTAATTAACTAATTAATCACTGACATACAGTATACGTAATGTGAACCACATTCATGTCATTTACGCATCCTTGCTCTTTGCTAATAATATACGAGGCCAGTAGTGGCGCAGGGGCATAAAGTGTAACGACTGGTTGTGGGTTCGAGCCTCACTCGAGGAAATTAAATATTTATTTATATTTATATTTACATTTATTCACTCTGAGGTTGAAGTAAAGCACGGTGGTGAATTTCGTACACAACAGCCCCTCCCTCTGCCTACCCTGCTGTGTACGGGATACAGTATGAAGTTGAAAAAAAATTATAATATAACTTGATATTTGGACTTATATATCTAATGTTGCTAAATATCTATCGCGAAGATAAACTGAATTGAGTGGATCATATTATGCATGCTCTGTTAAAGTGATGTAAATTATGATATATGGTTCTAAAGAAATCGTAAAATAGTTTTATGTATTTTTTTTTCTTTCATAAAATATTTTAAATTTATTTATAGTAAATGTAAAATAGTGTTGTATAATAAATAATATTGAGGCTATCGTGATGCAATGGAACAGGTTCTGACTATCAATGGGGTTTTGTGGTTTTTCTTCCTAACTTAGGAGAATAGTATTTGAAAATTTTGAAATATTTATCCAGTCTTGTAAGTACAAATATAGAGTATAGAGCTTAAATCAATTTTTTTTAGCTTTCCGGGAGCCGGGAAACCTAAGATACTCCGTTTTCACATGCTTTCTGTCGAATTCTTCCTTCATTGTGTATTGAATTGCAGAACTCAAAGCTTTGCCTCGTCTGCGTCTGCGTCGTGCCTCGAGGAGGTAAAGATTTTAAATATTTCAAATCAAATGGGTAAGAAAACAAAAAATATACCGAGTTAGTGACAAATGTACTATAAATATTTTCTTAAAATTATGTTATTCGATACAAATTCACAACGACAGTAATAAAAGCGACTGAACGATGTCCTAATCAGCTATCGGGTGTAATAAAATCTCTTCGATAATTGACCAACGCGACGCGTGCGAGTATGTGCGCTGGAGTGTACTCGTTTAGAACTTTTAATTGGTTTTTTTTCTTAATGGATTTCTATTAAGATTTATTATTTAATTGAGATGATTTTGTTGCTATTACTCTATCGTTTCATTGATTATTATGACATGTTTGTGTGTGTGTGTTTATATGTGTAGTTCTACTACACTGTAAACAACTATCTATACTTGTGAGTGGCAGAACTCAACAACTATGTAAGTTGAGTTCTGCCACTCAACACGCAATGCCTCCAAAATTCGACAGAAAGTGGCGAACGGAGTGTTTTAACACCGAGGATCCCTCTGCCTACCCTGCTGTGTGCGGGATACAGCGTGAAACTGGAAAAAAAGAACTATATTATATAAAATTAAGAAACACGAGTTAGGAACACACTAAGCGTACTTTTTTTTTACATTCAGTACAAATGAGTACGCTAATACTAATATGTGTTTCATAATGTAAAATTATAAACACTGTAATGTAGATGCACTTAAAAGATTTTTATAAATTTTTTTTTTTTTATATTTTATGAAGTCAAACATAAGCATATATTTATCTATATTTGAAATATTTATTTGCGTGCAAATCTGACATCTCTACTGTAAATAAATTGATAACGAATGGTTACTTAAGTGAGTGAAAAATCTTTTATAAATGCAAAAAACTAGATATCCGTAGTTTATTACAATATTACATATTATTCGCGGGCTAGACATGCGTAACAAGAGTACGTCTAAGAGTAAAGTTGCCTAATGGCGGTCGTACACTAGTATTAAACTGGCCGGCATTGTTGGCAAACACCTGTAATCTGATCACTTTAAATCTTTATGAAAGTGCCTTGTTTTTTTTTTTGTAAATAGCGCTGATAAATGATATGAGGATTCATGTCATTTACTTAAGTGCTGGACTTTTTTTGGAGTTTTTTCGTTTCGTATCACTGTAAACGCGACAGGTTCTGGGTTCGATCCCCACTTGACCATTTTCCTTACAACTTCTCTGGTGTTAAGGCAAAGTGCGGCGTTGAGTTCCACTACCCAACACGCAATGCCTTTAAATGTTCCGTGGAATACGGGAAACGGACTAGGCTCCCTCTGCCTAACTTCTATATGGGGGATACCACTACGCTTACAAACAGAAACCCAACTTATCCATCTACTCCACGATGATTTAAAAAAAAAAAGTACTATATATTTATATTTAATTATGTATACCGTAACAGAGGAACATAAGAAAGTCGTGAACAAAAAACCACTTTGAAAAGACATAAGTTGAATGTAAATGCCATTTTATTTTCCTCTAGTAATTTAACAATGTATAACGATATAAAATGACGACATATAGTTAACTTGTAACGTACAAACTAATTTCCCCATACCTGTTTAGTTTTCACGTATCGTATAAAGATGACACGACACGCTCGCCGCTCGCGTTTCGCTTTGATTTTTGCAAGTGTTATTCCATTCATTTATCGAATAACCTATTCTTGACCGACTTGGCAGATGTGGGTGTTATGAAAAGTAAGTTCTTTTTTTTAGCATCACGCTGTTTTCAGCATATAGCAGGGTAAGCAGAGAGAACTAAGTGGTAAGACACTGCGTTTGCGTGTTGAGTGGTGGAATTGAACGCCGTGCTTTACCTCGCCACTGTAAAGCTCGGCAGCGAAGAAATGAAAAAATTAAATGTTTTATTTCTTCAAGTAAGAATTGAACCCACAATCTGTCGCATTTACAGTCACGTCACGTGCCCTTGCCCCACGACTGGCCTCAATAATAAGTTTTTATTATAAAATTGACTAGTTAGTTTTATTGAAAGTGGCAATCTCGGGAACTACTTGATTGAATTGAAGAATCTTTTTGTGTTGAACTGTTAATGTATTGAGGATGGCTATAGGTTATATTACATCACGTTAATGATTTTGTTGTAACCCACCATGTTCACCTACGAGTTACCTGGGACATTTAGAATTTGTCACAATTCTTGGCTATTTTAATTTGATGACGGGGCCGTAGCCGCAGAATAATCTAGTTTATTTATGCAACACGACATCGACTGAATGAATTACCATATGGTAATTCATTTTGTTTAAGAAAACAAAATGTATTCTATTTTAAACAAACTAATAAGTGTTTGCATGATAGAGCAACAAATATCAATGTTCGCAGGTAACAGGGAAAGTAACATGATCTGAAACAAGTTCCTTTACCTTTTGCTGTGATTATTACAAAATTTATTAATTATAGAGAGTATATGTCTTTGAAGTATATAAAATAGGAAAGTACAATATAGAGAGTTTGGCACTACATTCTCTTTGTGATACGGATTAAAGCTTGAAGCAATAGTATTAATCGCCACTGTATTCTACTAGATATTTATTTAAGACAAGGACAAGTATCTTACACACTATGCGGAACTTTGACGCATATTTTGCGAAATACTTAGTAAAAAAATCGCAACAAGCGCAAGTCGGGTTCGCTCACCGACGGTTCTGTACAAAAATTAGAGGTCTCAAGCTTTTTTCTGCAATTTAAGTTTAGCTTAGCCAGAGCTCTTTCATTTGATACCTTAAACTTTTACAAGCTTTTATATAAAATTTTGCCCCGAACTAATACATCTATGTTTGCTAGCTGCCAAATTTCGAAATTCTAGATCAACCGGAAGTATCTTATTAATTTTGATTCCCTTTATAACATATTTCTGATATAAAGGCTCTTGGCAGACAAACAAACGGACAACAAAGTGATCTTATAAGGGTTCCTTTTTTCCCTAAAAAGTACGGAACCCTAAAAATGGATCTAATATAATTCTAAATATATGTCAGAATGTTCTAAAACACCTTGTCCTTGCCAAGATTACCAACATTTGACAAAACGAAGGAATTAATCTGCAGCATCATGTTTACGTGGATGAGGCAACCGTGGACTATCAAGGAGACGCGCCCAGAAATCTAAGCAAACCTATTATGTAGAGTAGTTTATTCTTGCATGGAGTTAACATAGAAATATGTAGTTTTATAGTTAAAAGTATAATTATATGTTATAAAAGTATGCTTATACTAGCGAATAGCGATGGTTGTGGATTCTATTTCGCATGGATAGATAATAGAGAATAGAGAGTTCTCCTTGCCCAAATAGTAGAATGCGAGGCGCACTATGCACTAAGTTAGCTTATTTAATTGTAAAATGTGGCTTTCATTAATTGAAATAAAGTTGTTATTTCAATGTAACATAAAAAATCCCTGAGGCCGTCTCGTCGTGGCACAGTGGTTAAACATGTAACTGTGAACGTGACGGTTGTAAGTTCGCTTTTCAGTTTGAAAAATTATAAATTATTTTCATTTCCTCTCTATTATAACAAGACAATGCGATGAGTTCCGCTACTCAACACACAATTTCTCGAGATTGGTCGGAAAATGGAGAACGGAGTGTTTCAACACTAGATTCCATCTGCTTACCCTGCTATAAACGCGAAGCTTAAATATAATGAATGGGGAAACATAGTAGTTGTCTTGAAAGCTAAAGAGTTACTTTGAACTTTAGTATGAGAAAAATCGATAATAATGTCTTAAGGATCCACTTAAGAATGTTAGGATGATGGATTTAAATAATTTTAGTTGAAAAGTTTTTACAAATTAATCTGAAATTATTATATATTCGATTATATTTTTTAGAGTGGTGATAAAATTATTCTAACATATTTTTTATTGGAACATTATTTGCATTAAGCAGTTTGTTATTGAATATTTACTTTTTGCATACTTTAGTGACTTAGTATAAAAAATATGTATATTAAGTCACCTCATAAATAAAACAAGTACTAACTTGCCGCAGAAAAACTTACGAAACATTGCTAAATATAATTTACATGGCATAATAAAATAAGGAGACTTGACGTTACCTACATTATATGGAATTTTTAAGTATTTACAAAGAGAGAGAGAGAGAGAGAAAATGACTGTTACTCAGTACGAGTGAAAATATATCCATATGCAGATAAAAAGTTAAAAAAAGATTTCTTTTTATCATTTATATTTTGAATAGTATCCACATAGATAAATCATTTTTTTTCTTTTAACGCCACGCCGTTAAACACTTCCTGTTCCTTATTTTCAGCCGAATTCTGCAGACATTACGTGTTGACCAGCGAAAGTCAAGTCCGCGCTTTGCTTTCCTACTAAGGCGAAGAAATGAAAGTATACATTTATTAATTCCCGAAGTGGGAATCGAACGTACAACTGTCATGTTTACAATCACGCGTTCGTGCCACTGCGCCACAACGGCCTCAAAGTTATAATAATTATAGTTCTATTTTTTAAATTCAACTATCTTGTAGAAATAATAAGAAAAATACTCGATGTTATCTGCCAGGATGTCACAAATTCCACCATTTGCTATATTGCAATGGAATTAAAGCAAACGCCGACTACACTTGACACTGTTTCTCACCTCTGTAAGGATTATAGATTTTGTTTTAGATAAGAAATAAAATGTACATTTCGTAATTAATAATTATAGTGTTGTTGAGTTAACTGTAACAATTTACTGTAGAGTGCTGTTTGTTTCGACGTCACTATGACGCAGATAGGAAAAGTGTGTTTTTACGTGATAATAACATAATTTAAAAAAAAATTATAAGACATTCTGCTACAGTGGATAATCCTTTACTCGTAAACGAGAAGATTATTGGTCCATTCTTCAATTTTTCGGGGCCTTGGTAGACAAATGCGGCGTTGAAAGTGGAGAGCGGAGTATATAAACACTAGGAGCGGAGTATATAACTACCCCTCCTGATTTATTATTATCTGTCCTCAATTATATCATAAAAGAAAAAATATTATACTTTATAATAAAAGCCTCTAATATTAAATATAGAAATACATACTTTTTTTATAATCACATAACATTTAGATTATAATGAACTATCAGTTAGGGCGATCAATCATTAACGTCCGGTTGCACAAGCCGTATTTATTCGAGTCACTGTATTACACTGCAGGTTGAAGAGGAAATTATACTAAAACACCTTCAATTACAAACTTAATATACATGTTTTGGTAAAAAAGTAGGTTAATGCTGTATCACATGTAGTACTACTACCTCCCTAAAATGATGAAATAAAATTAATTCATTTTCCTGAGTGGGAATCGAATTCACAACCGTCGCGTTTACAGTGAGACACTCCCACTGTGCCACGAAGCGCCCAAGTAAATTAGGATCAACATACATCAATGTAGTCTGAACCCACAACTATCGCGTGCTAAATTAGCAAATGATATTAAAGCAACACATAAATTTTTGTTTTGATGTTCTTCACCGGTTGATGTTATTTCTCAGCCTTGGTGATGATTGCGTGATGGGTGGACGTCAAGGTACAAAATAGTTCACCTATAGCGAGCGCTCGTGGCGCAACGTTTGCTTATAGTTAATTTGAGGTGATACTAGTTTACTATTACTATCTACTGTTCGACTTTAGAAATCCAACACCCTGTATATCATTAGCTAGATTTTAATAGAGTTATAAGATGAATTTTATGCTATACATAAATAACTAGAAAGTGTCTTACATTTAAATTCGCATTCTGTTGCATATATCAAACAGGATAGTTAAGGAGATCGTAAAGTTGAGTGGCTAATTCATAGTGAGTAAGAGAAAATAATTCATACACTAATGTGTGGTTCAAAACTCGTAATTATAGCGTTATTAGGCATTCTATCCGAGTGGCCGCGATGGCTTTACAAAAAAAATCTAATCTTGTTAAGAACAACGAAGTGATCTTCCATATTAATTTTCCTCCTTCCGTATAGGATCTCTTACTGCGTCAGGCTGTACCCTGCGTATTGCTGGGCAGGCAGAGGAAATCTGGAAGCCTAGTGTTTAGACACACTGTACTTCATTGAAACACTTCCATTTCTCACTTCCCGCCTATACCACGTTTTGCATGTTTGATAGTACATTTATTTACCAGTATCCAATCGATCTGAAATCGGGAATACCTTTCTAATTATAATATTAATTATGAATTATCAGTTATATAGTTATAGTTATCAGTTATATATACATAATGATACAATGTGGACATCAGATGAAAGAGATTAATAATATTAATAAATCTCTCTGCACGCAAAGCATAGTTTTAATGAAAAAATAATATATATATGTACTATATAATAATATATATATATATATATATATATATGTACATTAAACTTTTTTGAAGTGAAATAGTTCACGAAACACTCGTAGTTACATGTTACACCGAAACGCCTGCTATACAAAAGAGATCAACGCGTCGTCAAAAGAAATTTCTCTGTTGATCACTTTAAGTTATTATGAATCCGTTCCGATTACATGTTTTCATATTTTAATAACTTTAGTAATAAGTTTTTTTAATAACTTTCATAAAAACATAGGAGCAAAAATAAAAAATTGTGTTTAAAAATATAAAATATATTTATCTCAGTATTAAGTAAATATGATTAAGGTGAAAAGAAATGAAGACATGATAATTATAATATAATCACAGTGTGCAATATAAACTAGACATCACATCACATTCACCACCAACCGCTGGAGTAGCTGGAGCCATGACCGCCACCGCTGTATCCACCATAACCAGATCCAGATCCAGATCCAGAACTGATTCCACTGTAACTGGGGACAGATACTAACTTGTTCACTTGCACCAGTTGGGGCACGGACACTACTTTGCGTACACTCACAACTTGGGGCACGTCGACGACACGCGGGACGTTAACGACTTTGTTAACGGATACGATTTTGGCGGAAGATCCGGAATATCCGCTATATCCACCAAGACCACTGGTGTATCCACCACTGTATCCACCGCCATGTCCGCCGCTGTATCCGCCGCTGTATCCGCCGCTGTATCCACCGCTATATCCACCACTAAGCCCTCCTAGAGAGTGGGCGCCGCTCAAAAAGCCACGTTTCTCGCGTTTCTCGCTTCCAGCAGCAACGCATGCTACTAGAGCGCAGTAAACGATCTGTTTAAATGAAAAAAATATTTAGCAATTTGTTAAGAGTAGATATTTGCTATTTAATATTTAATATACGTTAAAATACTAATTACAGTAAATAATTTCCTTAAGTCTTATATTTTAATTAAAAAAGATCATTTATGTAAGTATAAAACTTATAAAAGCTCTCTGTAAATATAATTGTAGGTTTACTCTTAAAATATATATTATGTAACTTAAAATCTACTTTTTTTTAAAAAAATTATTGACTAAGCTATTTACTCTGTATCCTGTATATAGCAGGATACGCTTAGGAAATCTAGGAACCTATAAATTGTATAAACATACACCCTAAAATAAAAGAAAAATTAAACAAAAAGAAAATAAAATAAAATTTTGGACTTTTATAATTTTTTAGAATCTTGTGTATATAAAAATTCTTAAAATTTTAAATCATTCAAAACATATAAAAAAAATTGTTTTGAATTAATTGCTTTCTGCTATTGGAATATGATATGCAATTTTAAAATTCTAATAGAAAAAGATGCTGGGATAGCGCAGTTACAATTTATCCGATTTTCCTGCCAAATATTGTGATTTGTAATGTGACTGAGATATGTTATACTTTTAAAAAGGTTCAAAAATCTTAAAGGATTTGAACAATCTCTGAAACTCTCAAAGAACTTAAGTTACATTACCCACCACGCACCAAGCGGCAAATACGTGAAGCTAATTATAATTAAAATAGGCCAATACTCACGAATGCTTTCATATTGGAAGATCAGTGTAAGTTAATCTGAAGAGACGGTGAACTGAATGATGTTTGAAGTGCACCCCGCGTGTTATATATAGTTAGTGTATCTAGTCGTGGCGTAACCCCGTCTTCAGCGCTCCTCTCGTAAATTATCATCCTGGCCTCATAATGGCAATGACGTTTATAATGTATATTGATTTTAGATCGAATTATTATATATAATATCTGTTATTAGGTTAAGGCGGACTTTTTGTATTCACATTTTGATATAAAGTCATATTATTTGCTCATTGTCATTGATCGCAGTTTAAAGATCAAGATAAATTAAGCTGCATATGTATATATATATAATAAATTATGCATATGTTTACATAAATGCATTAGTAAAAAATTTTTTCGAGGGCATTTTCTTAGATTTTTTTAGGTAGAAAGAGGGGATAGGGGTCACTACTATCTCATCATCCGTATGTACAAATATTTACATATAATCAATACCACAGGTCAGAAGAATCAGTTAGTTATTATTGGAATTATCTGTTTCGCAGGAAAGTGGGGAACGAAAGTGTCTTAATTGGAACGAAGTGTCTTAACACTAGGTTCCCAGGTTCTCTTTACCAACCCTGTTATATGTGCGGGATAGAGCGTGAAGCTGAAAAAAAAACCTTCCATTCACTTAAAATCAACAAAAAAAAAAACGCTTTTTTCACAATTTCGCTCGGTCTACAATTTTGCTATTACTTAATATAAATCACTCGTACGTAGAAGTGTTGCCACAGTTACAGTGAGTCATAGGAAGGCACCATTACTATATTTAATTGTTATCTTATGTTTGTAATATATAATTAATGATAGATCTTCATCGTTTCATAAACCTGCTTTCAGATCGTTGTTGCCAGAGATAGATAATATATTATTTATACCAAAGAGTCACGGGTTCAATTCTTAATAAAATTTGATATTGCATAATTTATGTCACGATTGTATATTAGAGGATAAACGAAAAAAAAATGAGAAGCGATGTAAGTGCAAATTTAAATCAATATTATTCAAAGAAATTATTTTTATAATAATTTTTTTCGGCCTTTGCTTTTTCAATGTTCCTCATGTATAAAACATCTCTAAGATGTTAAAAATATATTAACACTCTTTTAGTATGAAAAGCAGTGATAGACGTTTTAGTGTTAGAAGACCAAGTAAAAAACATATTATTCGCCAGTCAGCTGAGTTAATACGACCAATGTAAATTATTTTATTCTCTTAGCAGTTTCACACTGTATATGCAGATAGTAGGATGTATAGTTAACTTAGTAGTAAGAGATATCGTTCCCCACTTTCTTTTTCTTTCTTTGCCATATTCTGGAGGCATTACGTGCTGAGTGGTGTAACTAACGTCGCGTTTTACCTCAACACCAGGACGAAAAAATGAAAATATTTAATATTTAATTTCCTCGAGGAATCGAACCTCCAAATTTTCGCATATACAGTCTTTTTTAAGGCACTAGCTACCCACTCGTGGCTTCTTCCGTTTGATTTACACGATTAATTGTTTTCTAATCTGAAATCTTAATTTAAGCGTTCGTCGTGTTCTGAAGTTCTCGACATGTGATGCTTCTAGAATTTGGTGGAAAATGGAAAACGAAAAGTCTTAATATCAGGTTCCCTCTGCCTACCCAGCTGTGCGCGGAATATAGCATGACGCAAAAAAATACTGTGTTAAAAATTACTTTCATATCATCTTAGATAACAAGAATATAAAATTGGCAAAAAATATAAATCTACAATTCTGTTACATTAGGTTATTGTACAATATTTACTAAAGACATACTACTGGTTAGAGAAAGTGGAGTGAGCTACGTCTAAGAGTATAATCTATTGGCAATTAGTTAGTAGGCTAGGTGCGGTCGGTACGATTAAAGTCCCGAGTCGACTCATATTAGTATTGTGAAAATGTTAGCAAACCTTGTAGGCATATTTTAAATTATTAAGATTTTCATACTTTTTTCGGAGAAAGCTATGGCCTATTTTTTGGTTTTAATGTCACAAGAAAAAAATCTTTCATCATCATTTATTCTTCATATCATTTTAATCATGAGAAGGTTCTGTTGTATTTCTATTAATACGTTCATCTACATATATTTATTTTTATATAAATGTATTATATTTGAGTTTAATTTAGTTTTTATTTATTAAATTCTAATATATGTCACAATATATACACAGTATTTTGAAATTTTATTGAATATTCTTTTTTACGTAAACATTTAAAATTGATTTCAGATGTCATTTTCAACAAGAATTTACAACGTACAGTATACAAGTTATACCTATTACAATATTTGTTGAAATAGAAAGAAAATAAAAATAAATTTAAATATTTTATTAACAATAAATTATAAAATACGTAATAGAATGAAAGTTATAAACAAAACAACAGGACTAGATATTTTAAATAGTTCACCACCAGCCGTTGGAGTATCCGTTTCCGTATCCGTAGCTAGAGCCGTATCCGTAGTCGGATGCGAGCCCACCGTAGTAGCTGGGCGACACCACCTTGTTGACGGACACTACTTCCGGTACCGACACTACTTTACGTACATTCACTACTTGTGGCACGTCAACCACACGAGCCGAATTCACTACCTTATTGACAGAGACAACTTTAGCGGCAGGGGCGGAGTGGACCAGGGCGGGAGCGCTCAGTAGGGCGGAGGAAGTAATTAGGGCAGGGGAGCTTAGGGACGAACTCGCTAGGGCGGGAGCATCCAATAGGGAGTGGGAGCTCACTAGAGCGGGTGCAGAGTGGATCAGGGCGGGGGAAGAGAGTGCAGACAGTCCGAGAGAGTAGTCCCCAAGTCCCGCGAGTCCGCTACTATAAGCACCACCATATGAAAGCGAGTCAACGGAGTGGAGACCGCTGAGGAAGCCCCTCTTGTCGCGCTTCTCACTACCAGCTAAGGCGCAGGCCACCACCGCAAGGAGTACAATCTAAAGAAGAAAATTTAATATGATCATTTTTTTAAATATAAACCTTAATTATTTATGTCACGTTTTGTTTTCTTTATTATTACAATTTAATTGACTTTAATAAGAATTATAGATTTTAAAATTAAATTTCGAAAATACTCACAAATGATTTCATGTTGTAGTTTTGAGTTTTGATTGAACAAATGATACTTGTTTTCTGAGTCGTTCGTGTTATATATACTAATTTGACAAAGATGAAGCAATAGCGTCCTTGCAAGTTTTTGATAGATGTCTTTGAATATCATGCTAAATTATATTTATAAAACCCGACCTTGTGACGCCCGTATATCGAATATTCAACAGCGAAACTGTTATAATTACAAAATTCGTCTAGAAACTACGCTTAAAAATAATAATTAGTAGGCTATAAAATAAATTATAAAACCTAGATAGGTAGGCAGAGAAAACTTACTGTACACTCTGTTTCCAACGTTTTGCACCTTTTTCGAGACAATATTAAATATTCTCTCAGGAATTCAACCCCATTTATTGTAAAACTATGTATAATAATGCATGAAATATCTTTATAAATCCTTCCGAGCTACAGTTAGGACAGCGGCAGAGTCTGCATTTGGATGGAACTTGTATGAAAACAACTTTTAACACTACTTCTAACACAAATTTTTGAGGCAAAAATTGAGAAAATAGTGTTTTAATTTTATGTAAAAGTGATATGTTATGACAAGCATAAACCTAAAAAAACACATGTAGTTTTCGTAGAGCCTATTTGTAATTGTCTGGCTTTATAGTATAGGATGCGATTAAAGTTTGATTTCCATATAAATAAGTGGAAAATTCAATATAAATACAAATTTTTAAACATGAGTCCATTGTGGCGCTAGGACGTAATGATAAGGCAAGCGTATGACTCTAACACGTCGGTTGTGGGACTCCATTTGGGGGAATGCCATTTCTTCGCTCTTGTACCAAGGCAAAAGCTCTGTATTAAGTTCCACCACTTGCCATACTATGCTTCAAAAATTCAGTGGAAGGTGGAGAACGGAGTGTCTTAACACTTTCCCTCTGCCTACCTTGCTATATGCGGGATATAGCGTGAAGCTGAAAAACAATCTCAATGTAACTTAATGCAACAAATAAGTAGCTTATTTGTGTAATCATGATATACAAATGCACTTAAAACGGGTTAGATTAATTAATTTACATATGAATGTGCACCATATTTTGATAACTTATTTATTTTTAATTACACTTTATGTAATAATATTTTGCAATTAAATGCATGTAGGTGGCGATTTGCAACTCTTGTTATGTTGTAGTATTTCTAAAAATATGTACGTTATATTTCAAGTTATGTTTACAACTTTTTTTAGCTTTTTCGAGGTATTGCATTTTGGACTCAACTCTGCACTTTTGCATCGACACCAGAGCGAAGAAATGAAAATATTGAATATTTAATTTCATTCAGTGGGAATCGAACACAAAACTTGTTGCGATTACAGTCACATTTTGTGCTAAATTGTCATATATGAAACCATTAAATATATAACATATGTTATGTTTTCAAAAAAAAACTAATGCGGGTTGAGTGTTGAAACTCAAGATTCAGCGGAAAGTGAGGAACAGGAGTGTCTTAGGAGTCGAAAGGTGGTGAAGAGGAGTGTCTGCAGTGTGAAGTTAAAAAAGATAAAAAATAATATAGTAAAATTAAGATATTCGTCTCTTTCTATCTGACCTAGCAGGACTAGCGTGAAGCTAAAAAAATATTATAATACAGTTGTGTAGTCCTATCTTCTCTTTGCTTAAACTGGGCAAGATATATTTTTTGTATTTAATGAAAACAAAATGCAATGGTGCTTCTGTGTGAATAAGCTTAAAAGAGCAAAAATCACGTCGACTGAAAATAATTCAAAATGACATTACGCCATGAAAAATATATGCACTAGTTTCACAACAAAAAATAAAGCAATGATCTAAAATTTATCAATAAATGCAAGCGTTTTTGTTGTGTAATAATTTTAAACGTATTATATATATATTAGATGTAATGCCAGAGACAGGTATCATTTACATACATAGACCAATCAACATGAGAGCTTATGTAAGTATTTCCAAAAGTTTACATATTTTGAAAAAATCTCTAGACACTCCGCTGAAGATAGAGCGAGATATATAGTAAAAAAAACGTAAAAAAATAAATAATAATATTATTTTCTAAAAATAAAAATATTACAATGCAAATACAATAATATATACTAATTCAGTATTTTGTTTCTTAGATCGTATTCTTCGCTGTGGTAGCTTGCGCCTTAGCCGGCAGCGAGAAGCGCGACAAGAGAAGCTACCTCAACGGCCTGAACTCTCTCGACTCGCTTTCATACGGTAGTGCCTACAGCAGTGGCGTCGCGGGGCTTGGAGACCTCTCGCTTGGGCTCTCCTCACTCTCTGCTCCAGCCCTAGTTCATTCCCCGTCCCTATTGAGTTCCTCTGCCCTAGTAAGCTCTCCTGGTCTAATCCACTCCGCCCCCGCCGCTAAAGTTGTCTCCGTCAAAAAGGTGGTGAATTCGCCGCGCGTGGTCGACGTACCTCAAATTGTGAACGTCCGTAAAGTAGTGTCGGTGCCGGAGGTAGTGTCTGTCAACAAAGTAGTGTCGTCCAGCTACTACGGAGGGCTCTCCTCCGACTACGGGCACGGAGCCGGATATGGCTCTCTGTACGACGCCGGGTACTCCAATGGCTGGTGGTGAATTATTTAATTTTGATTGTCTAGTTAAATTGTTAGCTTCCTTTTTTTCTTCTGTGCCTTATTATTATTTTAATGTATATATGTTGTTATATTTATTTGTATTTTAATTAAATACTTGTTGTTTTTCTATATTATGATTCGTCTTTTTTATCTCTCATTATATCCATTATTTAATTATCAGATATAAGCTACCAGTAAAGTAAATTAAACAATGTCTTAACTTCTTGTTGTTCTTGCTATTGCGGGATAAAGCGTGAAATTACAATTTTTTTTTTATATTCTCGGCCCTAATCTTTTATAAAAGTATTAATCAACCTTAAGTATTATAAATCTTTTTTGTTTTGATTCACAGTCTATTAATAAAAACCATATTCGTTGAGACAACTTCATTGTGTGTAAAATATCAATATATACATGACATAATTTATATTATTAGTTGACAAAAAAAATTAACAATAAAAATTTTGAATAAAAGATTAATTTTTTGTTCAGGCTATAACAAATTTTAATAAGACAGTTTATACATCGATTTTAATTATTATAAAACTGAATCCTTTCACTTATCCATGTCGTCTCCTGTTATGTCGTAAAAGTACAGTACAATATGCAAGGCCATCGTGGTACATAGGACGACGTCTGATTGTAAATGCTTGTTTGTAGGTTTGAATTCACTGGGGGAAAAGAATTATTTTCATTTCCCCGCTATAAAGTCGTTCGGCTTCGACATCTGCAACTACTGACATGTACCAGTCTCCGATCTCGCGTAAAAAAAAGCAGTCAAAAGCTCCGTACCATTATCTATAAAAACAGCGATTTGCTTTATTACTTTGTTAAATATTAATTTCATTCTATTTTTTATTATTTTTATAGTGGCTACAGAAATATCAATTCCGTGAAAATTTCAACGATCTATCACAGTTCATGAGAAACAGCCTGGAGACAGATGGACAGACAGACAGACCGACAGAAAAGTCCTAGTATCACGTCTTAAGGTAGTGTTATATGCATTGCATACGGAACCCAAAACCTACATTTATTGACTTCAAGGTGATTCAATTATTCCATATAGTTCACGAAGTCATTATGTAATATTTAAACTACTTATTTCATAAATACTTTGAACTTTCATATAATTAATTTAAGCTATAATTATTTCACTTGTGCGACATATAATTTTTTAATGTCATAAAAACCTTGAAATAACGATGTGTGTGTGTATACATTTATGTATATTTATATTGCGTTTATAATTGTTAATAATTATGTACATCATACAATATATTAACACAAAGAAATATTTGAGGATCGCCAAAATAAGTGAATTCTATTAATTTTCTTATTAATAAACAAAAATTTTGACGAAGCGTCCATATATAAACACGATATAAGAAATAAGTTAAATAAGATATAGTTATTAATAGTGACTAAATCAAGAAAGTAAAAAAAACTTAACGTAAAAATAAAGCAATTATAAAATAATATATTTTTTAATGATTACATAGATAATAGTAATAAAATTTTTTTCACAAAAAGTAATTAATGATATCTCATTACAAACAAATGTGAAATCGACAATCGGGAGCAAAGTCAAATATTAAATAATGCGGAGTTCTCGACTTCACCGGCAAAAGAATGGGAGACCTATATGGGTACCGGGTTCAGTTCCGGTGATATGTTATACCTGTATATTCATTATTAATAATATAATAATAACACATAATTTTTTATTTTTACATCCCTTTGACCTGAAAGAACGGTTACCTGAGCGGTTATTTGTATCACATAATTATAGTAAGAAATCTCTATTTTTCTGTGTCTAAATTTTTTATTTTCTTTTCTAGGAGTTACGACTAACGATGTCCTTGAATGAACAGCCCATCGTATCATATTTGCTTCATTAAATTTGGATACAAATTAAATATAAAAAAAAAACATTAAATTACATAAGCAAATTATCTTTGTATAATGTTTATTTAGTCTAATGTGTTGCAAATAAAAAAGTATGTACGATACATATACATTTATTTTGGCATTATATACATTTTCTATATATTTCTATACATACTTATTAAAATCGACTTAAGACAAATTCACTAATATGAAACGTTTACCAGCCGCTAGAGTAACCTGAGCCATAACTTGAGCCATGGCCTATGTCGTAGCTCGAGCCATGGCCTATGCCATAACCATAGTCTGAGCTGTATCCAGCGCCATATCCGAATCCTCCGCCATAGCCATATCCACTACCGTAGCTAGGGCCAGATACGATCTTCTTCACCGAAACCACATGTGGCACAGAAACAACTTTGCGTACTTTCACAATTTGGGGAACTTCTACAACTTTGTGAGCATTCACCACTTTGTTTACTGAAATGATCTTGGCAGGTGCTGAATAGCCTAAACCATATCCGCCTCCGTATCCGCCATATCCGCCTCCATATCCGCTATATCCGCCATAACCGCCATGTCCGCCATATCCGCCATAGTTCCCACTGTATCCATGTGTGCCAAACCCGACGTAACCTCCAAGTCCAACTGAGTGGCCGCCGCTAAGGAAACCACGCTTTTCACGTTTTTCATTCTCAGCCGCAACGCAAGCCACAAGGGCGCAAATTATAATCTGTGAAAACACAAATAGATAAATATTTCGTTTTTTTTGTGTACCATTTGGTACAACAATGAAATATTATCTTAAATATTAATATAATTTGATTTATACACAGATTTTATTAATTAAGCTAATAATTTCTAAAGATCCAATTATCTTCTCCGATATCATCCGAAACCAATAAATCGTTTATTTAATTATTATATTTTTATTACTAGAAGTGGTTATAGGCTTAATACATTGAGAATAATTATATTTAGAGACAGAAAAAGAGATATAATTATAAAAAATGGACCAAATATGAATATGAAATTAGTACTTACAAAAGCTTTCATGTTGATTTGTATGGACTGTTGAGATGTGAATGTTAATGTATGTACATTTTGTCCACCATATATATATGTACTACAGCAGATTTCGGCAGTGCGCTGACGCAACTTGTCCTCCAGTGTTCGCGTCCCTATCGTACAGTATGATCCTTGCTGCTTAATATTTATAATTATAAATATTGTTTATTCGTAACTATTATTATTAATCAAAATAAATATTAATAACATTTTTTAAACAATTGACAATCCAAAAGTCAAAAGCTTATTAAAATAAAGTTTGATGGATAAATAATGTACATGAAATTACAAGAAATTCAAATTTTCTTATTTATTCAGAATATATGCAATTTAATCTGACAATAAAGTATATTTCGAGCTCCAATTTTGGTCCACTTTATATGGTTATGGTATGGTGGTGACATAGTAGCTTTTGTTTAAAAAGATGACACGAAAGCGTTTACTACTACTACTACTATCAGCCTTTTGTAGTCCACTGCGTTAACACGTTTAACGAAAGCGTTTAACACGTAGTATATTCTAATCAGTCTGGCTATTTATTTCTTAAAAATTTCCCATTTCTAGAGGAAGAGAGTAAGTAGCCTTAAGATATAAATGTATATACATATCTACAGTGTTGTGAATTGAATTAGAGTGTTTTTTTAGAGCAGGTATCCTATGTGAAGCATGTTACGCAGAGAGAAACTAGTATCAAGACACTTCTTTGATCACTTTCTCTCTGAATTGGAGACATGAGATGTTGAATGACATAACTTAACGCCGCACTCTCTTTCTTTATACAGTTAGTATAGTATAGTACAGGTAGTACAGGTAGTTACAAAAACGCAAACGCGAAAAGAAATACAATTCAATTTCCGAGAGATATCGTGTTAAAAAAAAACAAACAAACCTATTGAGTAGTTTTTAGGAATGATAATATTAAATTCTTTTTTATTGAAAAATTATATGTTTTTGAATTTCGAAGATTTGGAGGTCTCAATGTAAAAGTACACGACATGACCGTTGCGCAAATTAAGAAAAGGTTCTGATATTATGGAAGTATTCGACCTTATACTGGATTGCACATATGATGTTACACTTTTATATTTTTATATTAAAATACTATTAATGTTTAATGTATCTGGAAGTGTTCAATGTAAACGTATCTTTTGTCCTTCAATATTAGGAAACGCAAAGACACTAAAGTTGGTAGTATAATAAAAAGTATAAGATAATATAGCCAAGTAAAATTTGTCACAAAAAAAAGTCAGATTTAGACTCTGTTTAAGTTTCAGATGCGTTTAATGCGGTGGTCGTGGGTTCAATCCTACACTTAGTGCACGATG
The DNA here is from genome assembly GCA_037355905.1 of Heliconius aoede. Classification (NCBI taxonomy): domain Eukaryota; kingdom Metazoa; phylum Arthropoda; class Insecta; order Lepidoptera; family Nymphalidae; genus Heliconius; species Heliconius aoede. The sequence goes on from JBAIZZ010000279.1 coordinate 747,474, forward strand.
ATTTCATTTCTATGATCTGCCAAGTCCAAATACGCCATTGATATGCGCTTATAGCCTTGAGTAGAATAAGTCACAATTGTCACGTTTAGGCGATTCATATTTGTAGGCACCATAAACTTAAAACTGGTTTTATGGTGACCATGTTATGGTGTAAACATTAAATGTTAAAGCAATACTGGAAATTCCAATTCATTCATGTTATCTATTGCAATGCAAGTGATTCATATGTTTACTTAATTTCAATAGCACTAGTATATTAGAATAAAAAAAACCCAAATTAAGTAATATAAATACAGAGTAATGCAAATAAATATCTTTAACTGTAAATGTTATATAAAATAATAAGGTTAGTCGTGATTCAGTGCGACAAATGTGTGGCCTTGTCCGGTTATGCGTTCGATTCCCACTAGAGAAAATTAAATATTTAATATTTTCACTTCTTCGTTCTGGTGTCAAGGCAAAGCGCGGCGCTGAGTTTCGCCACTCAACACGTAATGCCTAAAGAATTCGGTAGAAAATGCGAAGTGGAGTGTTTTAACACTAAGTTTCCTCTGCCTAACTTACTATATGCCTGCAAGACACCTACAGTGTGAGGCTACAAAAAGTAATATAAATATAATCGAATATAAGTAAATAAATATAAAATAAAATAATCTATTTTTAGTCTCATTTAGGTCGACACTCATGTGTAAAAGTCGATGTCTCAAACCGTTTACGCATAAACTGGTGTCATTTGGTGGTGTCGGGTGACGAAACAGCCCAGTAACGAGCCGGCGCGCCTTTTTACCGCACAATTACCTTTTTTTTACCCATTCAACACTATTTGATGAATATTAAAATATATAAAGGTTGTATTATATTAAATTAATTTTTATTGCCTTACGCCCGTCCATTGAAATTTTCAACAAGCAAATGATTAAGTGCTTTGCTTAACAGTTTTTTTTTTGAAATGTGAAATTTATTTAAATTATTTTTAACAGATTTTATTTATATTACTATAAGTTATTTAACTTTTTAACCTCTTATTATTATATTACACATGCATTGTATTAGACAGAGAGTATGTTTACATATGATTCATTCCATTCGATATATTGCCGCCGATTCAACGTCGAGTAACTCAATAGAATGATATTTATTTTCATTTTCTTCTTTTGTTAGAGTGAAAGTGCGGCGCTCAACGCCGCTATTTCGCATGTAATATTAATAATTTTATTAATGATTTTTAATATTGTGTTCTGCTTCTGCCTACATTCATTATTTATCTGCCATGCGTAAAAAACGTGAATTTTTGTGTTTTTTTCTGTAAAATAAACAACATACCGACATTAACGTAATTTATTATATATATTTTTTTTCATAAAATAGTAATCTATCTGGAAGTAAATTCTTGTTTTAAGCAATTTTTATTATATTACTAGTAGTTACGATGAAACAAATAAAAGTTAAATGCGAAAATCCGGCATTGTTCAATGGTCAACACATTAAATTGTAATTACAATTTAATAAACATCTTTTTTATGCTTGTTAAGGTCTCCTTCCTGTAAGTTAAATAAGTACATAACTTCGGAAAGAATACTTTAAAGTTTATTAATAGAGAAATATGTGCATTTGTGTCAGTTTTAAACTTGCTTATGTGTCTGGATATAATAAAGTAATTAAAAATTTTAGAAAACTATGATTTCTAGTGGTCGTTCAATCTCTTAGAACTTAATGTCAAGACACTCTCTAGACACGAGCGATGCAAGGAAAGGTCGCATCACTTTTCCCGCAGCATGTCTTGAACGATGGGTTAACCTTACTTATGTAATATCAACATTCGTCATTCGAAACCCAAGAAGGTTCATGGCCGCTTTGACGGATATTAAACAATTTAAGAGTCAATAGCGATTAGGCCAAGTAAATATTAAATAGCAAACATGCAACACGAGAATGTATAACATTTGAACGATTGAAAGTTTAAACGAGTTTGTTTTTAATTCTTTTATGTGAAGCAATCTGCTTTATTTATTTACTTTTTATGAACACACGGCAACTCACGAGCCAAGCAAGTTTCCATTAGTCTAGAAACAACAATTAATATAAATGCAAAAAATGGAGGGAATTTATACTATACGAAAAAAATTTACAAATATAATCGAAAATATAGAATTTTTTGAATTTTATTTTTAATAAAACTATCATTAAACAGTTTCGAAAAATTATTGAAAGTTAAATTAAATATGCCTTAAAAATCTTATTTTAACTTAAAAAATCTTTGTAGCTTAGTGGTGAATAACTGACAATTTTATTAGCTTCACGTTGTCTCATATATAGTAGAGTAGGTGGAGGGCTCTTAGTGTTGAGACACCGCCTTCTCCAAGCATTATCCAATTTTTGTGACATTGATTAATTATTATAAAATAAAAAAAAAACACTGTGGTGACACAGTTGGATTGTGTAATTATGAATGACCACACACTCGATGGTTTAGTATTGGACTTTTACTTTGGAGAATATTAAATTAATTTTCCCAGGTGTTCTGTATATCGTGTTTCGACTCATGGTAAGGTCGACTAGGTGTGAAGAAAATAGCTGCTCATCTCGCGTGACTCGTTTTCGAATTCTATGCATATCGCAGTATCTTTTCCTTTCAATCAATCATCACAGCAATTGTGAGTTCGATTCTTATTTGGGGAAACGAAATATTTAATTTTTTGGTTTTTCTCGCTCTGGTATCGAGGCAATGTGCGGAGTTGAGTCCCGCCACTCAACACGCAATGCCTCAACTATTCGGCGGAAAGTGGGGAATGGAAGTGTCTTCACTTTAGTTTTCCTAGTTCCCTCTGCCTACCCTGCTATGTATGGGATACAGCGTAAAGCGAAAAAAAGGTAAAAACAAGTATTGCTACAAATTTATGTTAATAACAATTATTATGTTATGATTAATGTCATATAAAAAATGAATTTTTGTAAACCTGTTGACTCAACCTTGTTCTGACAAGTAAGTAATTTCTTTAGATTTCGACTTAAAGTGAAAGATAATAATGGTAACGAATTATATATAACATATTCTATACATTAATATACAAGTTTTCTTAATATAACAATTTTAAACTTATACATTATTAAATTGAGGCCGACGTGGCGCAGAGGTTGTATTACCGTCCGTCTATCGACACGGAATATATTAAGAATTGGGAGGAGAGTGAGGAACTCAATGTTTTAACACTATGCGGGATATAGAATGAAACTACAAAAAAAAAACCAAATTATTTAGAAAAATTGCTCTATCACTTTTTCCACATTACATAGGTTAGACATATTTAGATTTTACACTATTTAATTTATATAAAACTATCTTAGATATACATTTAAATTATTTTATAGGCAAAATAAATGAAATAAATATATTATAAATTTATATTTATGTTGAGGTCAAGATAACTTGTCAAAATTTATCTCATTTAAATTTTAAATCTTTTTTTTCTTAGGTTATGGTTAAACAATTTGTTCACTCTTATATTTTATTATTGTGCATGGATGAAACAATTATTACAAATAAACATTAAAGGAAAAAATATATATATGTAAAAAAAACTGTTTATTTAAACAATAATGTTATAAGAAAATAATTGACTAGATTTCTTAAAGACACAGGTTTTACCATCCGTTGTTATATACGCCGCCGTACGCGCTGGCATACCGACCACTACATCCAGTACATCCACCGATTCCAGATGAACCACCAGCTGGAACGACTTTCTTGTAAGACACCAGCTTTGGAACGGTAATCACTTTGGGCACGTTTACAACTTGGGGCACGTTTACAATTTTCTTTACGTTAACAATTTTGTTAACAGTTACTACTTTAGATGCGGGAGCAGCGAGGGCCGGGGCAAGGTTCACTGAGGGTCCTGGGAAGCTTAGGGCTGAGTGGCTATTACTTGCTGGGGCATATGTAGATATGGGAGCTGTGTAAGATAATGAAGGCGAGTAACTGAGTGCAGAGCCTGAGTAACTGGCAGAAGATGCTAATCCGAGGGATGATGCTGCATAGCCATTTGCTGGTGATGAGTGGCTGATAGCTGGAGCAGAATAACTTATAACTGGGGCCGTGTAACTGATAGCAGGAGCAGAATAGCTTAGAGCTGGGGCTGAGTAACTGGCTGAAGGGGCTGAGTAGCTTAAAGCTGGAGCAGAATGGCTTACAGCTGGGGCTGAGTAACTGATTGCAGGAGCTGAATAACTGACAGCTGGGGCTGAGTAGCTCACGGCTGGGGCTGAGTAGCTCGAAGGGGGTGCAGAATAGCTATAACCGCTGGAACTAGCATAGGGGCTTCCTAGTGATAGGCTATTAGCAGCGTGCAGTCCGTGGAGGTTACCACGTTTTTCTCTTACATTCCCAGTCACTACTGATACAATCAAAGCATATACTATAATCTGAAAAACAAGAAAAATTTGCTTCTGTAAATATTTTAAATATACTTTATATTGAAGAATGTGAAACGACGAAATATTTAATTTGATATTAAAATAAATAAAAAAAGCTTACAAAGGTTCTCATCGTTGCTTAGATAACTCAGTTTGTCAGTGGATAAGTAATATCCCATAGAGTTACACCAGCCATATATAGCGATTCACATTTAAACATGTCGCAAGTCCGTCCTCGGTCAACCTTTGAATACGCTAATTTATTCATGATTTTTCATAATTTTCCCATAGGCCTTAAAGAGTCAGATTTAATGGTTACATATTATTTATGATACTGTGATGTAACGTGAGATTTATTCTAAAAGTCTATATTAATAAACATTAAAATATGTTTAATGACTATCCAAGTTTATGTTTTATATGCAAATATCCTGTCAGTTGTGTCAGTTCTCAGTTTGCTTGCAAACGGTCGTGTGGATTCGTTCCAATTGGTTGTGGTGTCAGGATATAATAATGTAATTAAAAATTATACTAATTTAAAAAAGAAAAGTAATTAAAAATTATACATACATACATGATTTGTAATAACAAATCATTCAAAGTATCGAGATGAGAATTGAATTTATATAGTGTAAAATTTATCTACATATAAATATCGATGTTAATATAAGCCTATCTTAATGTACAAACTTAATTATCTATGTCATTGCTAATAATTGATACATTCATTATTTAGGTATTAATTTATTAATATTTTATTTGGTACGTATTTTCCGTGTGTTTACTATAAGCAAGCTTGTTATAGTTATTTCTATAGTGTGTATGCGGAGGCCGGTGTAGTGTTTTATTACTTGGTTCTCTGCGCCTACGCTGCTATATGCGCGTTTCTTTCATTCATTCTCTCAAATATTTAAACATAATAAAGTTATTAAAATACGTTTTACATGCCTCAAACAATGCAAACATTGTGTTTTAAATTGTGAAATCTATCTAGCCTCTCTTCTCTTCTTGCCTAACCCAAATTCGTAGATAAGTAACGAAATATAGATAATTTTAATTTAATTTAATTAATACAATATTTTAAAAACTTCCATTTCTAAGATCTATAAAGAAATTTTATCTTTTAAATAGCGCCCGGATGTAGACTTTTATTTTGATCGAATGAAATAACGAAAGACGGGTGTGGCTGATCTTGGCAGTGAGGGCACGCGGTTGCGCACGTGCCTCTTTCTTTTTCAACTTTATTGAAAAAAAAAAATAGAATCTGTTTTAATTATTTGGCTGATGTCTATTAATTGATTTCAGTATAATAAATTAAAAGATAATGAATTTCTTAAAATAATATTTTATTCATTTTACTATAATAGTATTTTTTAAGAAATAAAAGGTACGTGACAGCTTTTAAAAGCAAAGTGCGCCGTCGAGTGTCCCCACTCAACACGCAACGCTTCTAAAATTCGGCAGAAAATCTACGTGTTTTAAGAATTCGGCGGAAAATGGAGAACAGAGTGTCCTAACATCTATCTATCTACATATAATAATATTAGGTTCGGTTTATGCTGCTATGTGAGGGATTTAGCGTGACGTAAAAACAAAAAAAAAAAAACAATTTCTGTTCCATATTAAATGAAGATCGGTGCCATACATAATTGGTGTCAAGTTTATTCGTATGCCATCGCGACCGCGCGTGTCAAAGTCAACAACGCTTCGCACCTTCGAAATTTGTAACAAACATTGATTTCTGTAACAAGTTGTATGTTTGTAGACCTTAGTTAATTTTTGTGGGTCAGCGTTTTGTAGCTTTAAATGTGTAATAGATGCTTACTTGTAGGCAGATAAAATGAGCAAATCAGCTTCACGCTCTATCCCGCTCACAGTAAGGTAGTCAGAGGGAATCTAGTGTTAAGACACTGCGTTTCTTATTTTTCGCCTTATCCTTGAGGCAATGCCTATTGAGTGGCGAAACTCAACGCCGCGCTCTATTTCGACACCAGTGTCATGGAATAAAAATATAAATTAAAATAAATATTTGATATCCTGGAGTGGGAATCGAACTCGCCCCGTCGCGTTTTGAGTCACATTTGTGCCGCTGTGCCGCGACTGGCCTCCTAATAAATAAATCAATATAATCAACATAAATATATATTTCATTAATAAAGTGTCCTAAATACATAATAAATAAAATAGTCTGTCTTGACATTTAACCAGCTTATATGTTAGTCATCGACCATTGAGGTACGAAGCAAGTAATATTTGAGTTTTGAGGCTCGAGTCGTATAGTAAGAAATACTGGTATTTAACGTTATGTAAACTTTATGCAAAATAGAAATAAAAACATAGTTTAAAATTTATAACTAAATATGTATGTATTTTTAATTTTCTTTGAAGATTTAGTGAAATTTAATGACAAAATGTTACTGGATTTATCTGGAGATATATTATATAAGCTTAATTATATTATTGACTCTGCTATGATTTTCACATGAAGAGGCTATCGGTACACTGTGTCGATAAACGCGACGGTTGTGGGTTCCATCACCACTCTTGGGAAAAGTTATTTTTATTTTTCCTCTTTCATAGACAGAATTGTGGCGCTGATTTTTACAATTAAACATATAATACTCGTCATGTGCAACTCGAAGACTCGAAAAAAAATTATTTCTCCCTTTCTGATTGTTTAGTCATACTTGGTGCTGGTTTGCGAAACTCAACGCTTCATGTTGTCTTAGTTAAACAAGCACGCCTATTAACTTGAGTAGAATTTCAATCCACAATAAATCATGTATGTAATGAAACGCAACTATTAATAAATTCCTTAACTATATATTCAACAAACGAGATGTGTCGATGTTCGAGAGAAGGGAAGGAACTTTATAGCAATCTGAACGGCTCAGGTCATATTTTGACCTGCAAATTGTATAAGTATTGTAATGTGGTAACATGACAACTTGTATATTTTAGTTTTATAGTTAAATAATGAATGCAAGTTCATACATAGGTGTTACTTGAAGGCCTGCTTAGTGTTATTTGTTTTAATACAAAGCATACTAAAGAAGATAAAATTTTCTGAAAGAAATATATTTTAAAGTTGTTATGATTATGAGCTCATAGGTAGGGTAGGCAAAGGGGAATCTGGAAACCTTGTGTTAAGACAATCCGTTCACTACTAAGGCACTTCCGTTTGCCACTTCTACTTAATTGTCATGAAATTGGTAAATCTCATCTTTTGTCTTTTATGATATAGATTCTCTTCCAAATGTGAATTTCTCGTCCATTATTGTACAAAAAAATTGTCGACTATTTGTCTTGTCATTAGTAGATTCTCTTTGCATACGCTGCTATGGGAGTTATTAATAAAATAACTAAAAGTAAGGCTAGCCTGTTTTGAATTTAAGAATAAAACACTGTTTCTCAATATGTAAAAATAAAATTTTATTTTAAAGTAATTTTGCAACACAACTTGTTTGTACTTAGCGAATAATATTATCACAGATACATAATTGGCAATTACAAGTTTAATTTAACATTTAAATTTAAGAAATATATAACATTTTATACAAATCGGTTAAATCAAAGATATTATGACACTGATTTAAGTGAAAAGACACAGATGGTAGCTTGAGATAAAATTTGGTAAAAAAATTAAGCGAAAACTCCAAAGGTACATAATTGGTGACAGAAATATATCTCGAAATTCTTCAAGACGTTCGTGACAAGCAAAATTATTATAAATTTATATAGGTATTATAATTTTAGCGATTATATTATTAATGATGTAATGACAAATTCGTATTTTACTGTTTTATTATGATAAATAATTTGGTAACACGTAGAGACCTTCAAGAAAATTTTACTGAACTAAGCCGAATCCAAATTTTAAAATTCAGTTTATATTCTTTTTTACCACCAGCCATTCCTCCATCCATTATTCCATCCATTCCATCCGTTGTTCCATCCATTCCATCCGTTTTTCCATCCGTTATTCCATCCGTTGTTCCATCCGTTATTCCATCCGTTGTTCCAGCCATTGCCGGACCAACCACTGTAGTAGCTGGGGTAGACCGAGCGTGAGTATAGGGGCGAACTATGGCCATAGCTCGGGTACCAACCACGAGAGTATCCCGCAGATACAGCGCTGAGCGCCACTGCCAGCATCAGCAAGCATATCTGAAAAAGAGAAAATGTTATTTAAATTTTTCACTATACTTATCAGTTTTTGAGTGGATATATATTTTTAAAAATCAGACAAAATTGACTAATTGATCTATGTTATTATTTTAATTCTAACTGATTTGGGATTCAATATTTTGGTCTATTTTAAATTGCAATTCAAATCTAGATTCTTTTAATTAACAATTGAATATATATTAAAATTAGGATTGACTACTTCATTAAGGATAAAGTCATTACTTAATTAAGTTCAGGGGAAAAGGGAATTTTTCTGTTTATACACAAAAAAATATTTTAATTATATATTATTTAAAAACAATAATAAAAACATATCAAAATTGTTAGTATTTTTTAAAACGTTAATCACTTCGTAAGAAAGAAAAAGATATAGAAACGTATATTACCTATAAAAAAAATGACAAAACGAGAATTGAGATCGCTTCTCTTAGAAATCACTCTAGCTCAAATAAACCTAAAACAAATATTATTAATAATAATAACAACAAACTTACATGGAATTTCATTTCGAGTGCAGTGATCGGTTCCAGATGACACTGTAGTATGCGGTCAAAGCGCAGGTGCATCTTTATATATGCACTCACACAATAATATGCGCACTTAGACATAGCCGTAGATAGTAGATAATGGTTAAAAAATTCATAATTTTATTGGGATTTTACACCGAGGTAAGCCTCTCCCACAAATGGCGGCCGAATTTAACGACTTTACCGATTTACATATATTATTGTCGTAAATGAGTAAAGATATTATTATTTTTTCAAATTTGATAGGAAAAATTATATTGATAGTGTAATTTATTTTATGTTTGCTCAGTTAAAGCATGTAAATCTAAAATTATCATATAAACAATAGTTTCTTTTCAGCTTTCAAGCTGTATCCCGACAGAGGGAACCTCGATGTTAAGACACTCCGTTCCCCACTTTCTGCCACATTCTGTAGCCATTACGTGTTGAGTGGCAGAAATCAACCCCGCGCTTTGTCTCGACACCAGAGCGAAGAAAAATGGAAATATAAACGTAAAGAAATATGCGTTTATATTTCCAATTTCACTTCCTCGAATGGGAATCGAACCCACAACCGTCGCGTTTACGGGAGGCACCCTTGTGCCACTGCGACACGACAATAGTTAACATTAACAAATCTGAAAATACTATAGCAAGCCTGTATATTTGATTCAAATTGACACCCACTTTAAAATTATATCATGCAGCATAACAAATTTGTAATCATAATAAAAATAATCACAGCTATAGCCTAGTTATATATAAATACCTGCTAATAATACCTCAAAATCGGTCGGTGAATTGAAATCACGCACTTATTCGGTTTTTCCCTATATAAATTATAAATTAAAAATTAAAACTGTTAATGGATTATAATTATAACGAAGCTTCGAGGTCCATATTTTATAACAAGACCTCGAGGTCCATATTAATGTTGGCAGGTCTTTAATATTCGTATATAGCTACTGATTCGTTCCTATATAGGTTTTATAAACGTTATATTTTTTCATTTGCGTACATACTTCGTACCTTCGCTCTCCATCTTTTGATAGTTTCTTCATTTAATAAATTTAAAAATTTTTTTTAGGTCAACATGGAACTATGTAATAAAATCTAAGAAAGTTAATTTAAGGTGACAATATAATAAAACGGTATCAACGAGCTGGTCTGATGACAGAGCGGGGATCTGATTTGAGGAACTCTATTGAAACGAAGAGATTAATAAATAACATATTCAATTAAGGTGAGAAAGGAAAACCAAAAAATGGTTAAAAAAATGAATTAGGTTCAAAAGGTTTACAATCTTATGTTTATCATCAATTGTTCTCAGCATACATTCTAACTGGAGTTATTTAGAAACGCTTTAGAATTTATATCCATTAAACTAGTCGTTAATGTGGTTTAGGTAATGTTGAGTAAAGTAGGATTTTAGTATATTTCTACTGATATATTAGTCAGTTCCTTTTTAAAATTAGCATTCATATTATATTGTGTTTTGTATTACAACTTTGTTTTTGTGTATTATACAATAATGAAGTAAAATGAAATGAAAATTAAATCAGTTTCAAGCTGTATCCCGCGAACAGCAGGGTAGGCCAGGGTAGGCCAGGGTAGGCCAGGGTAGGTAGAGGGAACCTTGTGTTAAGACACTCCACTCCCCACTTTCAGATAAATTCTGGAGCCATTACATATTGAGTGGCGGAACTCAACACTTCGACACCAAAGCGAAGAAATGGAAATATAAATTTAAATAAATGTTTCATCTACTCGAGTAGGGATCGAACCCACAATCAATCGATTCTACAGTCATATTTTGTGCCCTTGCTCCACCACTTGTCTCCAATATAATAATGTTTTCTTTTATTTTCGTTTTTCTTTTTATTGAGCACGATTTTCATGTTGAAATTTCTCCTGAGGAACCTTTTTTTATTTTTGTATCACGGATGTACCCTGAGGCTTAAAAAAGAGAAAAAAAGATTTCCTCTAGAGGGCATCGAATCCACAACCAGTTACTTTTAAAGTCACACACTTGTGCACCTGTACCATGACTGGTCTCTAGAAGCTATTTTATTTAACTAAAATTCTAAAGACTTGGGCTCTTCTGAATATTGAACTATAAAATAGTCGAAGTAACAATTTACTCGAGGACGGAACGCAATAAAGCTTAAGCAAAATTTATACGCTGTAAATTATATTAATAATTTTGGCACAATATGATAGAATTTTAAGATTGCATAGACCTTAAATGTTAAAGATATAACGCTCACCGTTATTTTATAATAAATTGATTGGTTAATAACGTCTATTAGATATTTAGTTGTGGGTTCGATTCTCACTAAAGGAAACGTAACATTTTTAATTATCCCTTCCATCCGCTTCTTTAGATGTTGTCCGCATTCAATAGAATATTT
>JBAIZZ010000279.1:759001-771337 GCA_037355905.1 Heliconius aoede
TCATGTTCTAGGGATGGCTGAGTGGGCTGTAAGGGCAAAGGAGATTGAGGCACAACTTGTGAAGGATGGAAATGAAATCCAGGTTGGGGTAATGCTTCTTGAGTGGGATGCAAATGAAAACCTGGTTGTGGCAAAGGTTCTTGAGTAGGATGTAAGTGGAGAGCCGGTTGCGGTATAACTTCTTGTGTCAAATGAAATTCGGGTTGAGGTAATGTCTCTTGAGTTGGATGTAAGTGGACACTGGGTTGATGTAATGTTTCCTGTGTAGGGTGAACGTGGAAGGCTGGCTGTTGAAGGGTTTCTTGGGTTGGATGAATATGGAAAGCTGGTTGAAGTTCTTGAGTAGAATGTACATGAACAGCAGGTTGAGGCACTAAGTGATTAGGATGTACAATAGGATGTTGTTCTAACAATAAATTAGGAGTGTGTTGTTCTATAACTTCATGATGTCCAACTCCCTGAACGGCACCTTGATAAGCATGGACTTGAGGAGGAAATACTTGTGGGTAAGCTTGAGCGGGATGTGCCTGGAGAGGAAATAGAGGTGCCTGATAGCTGTTTATTAACGGATATCTAGGGTATGTAGCAAAAACAGAAGATTGAACAGCACCGCCAGGACGTAAAATATAAGGGATAGGTTGTCTTACAGGAAATATAGGTGCGGGTAGTACAGGCGCTGGTACTGGAGCTAATGGAAATGTAGCTGCAGGCAGTAATGGCTTAAGATGTAAATGATTTGGAAGAATAGGTACTGGAGCAGGAGCCACCGGTAACTGATGAGCAGGTAAGACTGGTGCTGGTAAGATTACTGGAGGTGCAGGTGCAGGTGCAGGATGTGCTACAGAAATAGTTGGTTGAGGTGCTGGAAGTACTGGAGCTAAATGCGTCACGGGAGTTCCAGGTACAGGAGCAGCGGCAACGACTGGTACAATCGGCCTTGGAGCCAAATGATGATGATGGTGATGGAAATGGTGGTCAGAATTTGATACAAACTTTGTATGTGGAAACTTAAGGCCATAGTGTGGATGCGGCAAGCCAGGTACTCTATGTCCGACAGGTACTGGGAACCGTGATACGTGAGGATTAGGTACAGGTATCTTCACGGCAGCCACAGCTGCAGTAGGTGGGTATGTCACAACTAATGGCTTCAAGACTGAATGAGTTACATGGGGTATGTCATGTCCTAACTTAAACGGTGGAACAGCTGATAAGATCCCACGTTTATGGTGTTTTCCGGCGAGACGTCCAAGTAATTTTGCCTTCACTGCCTTAACGTGAGCAATATCTGCAGTCGCTGCCCACATATACGCACACAACACAAAAACGATCTGAAACACACATTCACAGGTATTATTTATTTATAAACTCATAAAATTACAGCTTAATTTACATCAAGGCTACAAATACAGTTGAGAATCAAAACCATATTTCTCAAAAAAGTCAAATCAAGTAAAGATCTATGGCGTAACATAATATATGACAAAATCTATGAGAAGAATGTTAATTTAACTCAATTTTGAGAGTATATAAGCGCGAAACACCAGGCTATTTTCTATTGATTTACTTGCTTATTATTCAAAGAATATTATTCTAACACCTTTACACTATTACGTTTTGCTAAAAATATGTTTTATTTTCACGCTGTATCCCGTAAAGGATGGTAGGTTGAAGAAACCTAGTTTTAAGACACTCCGCTCTACACTTTTACATCAATTTTTGAGACTCAACTCAATGTAGTACTATGTTCTGATATAACAACGAGAAAATGAAGTTAGCTCAGTTTCCCAAAAGGGAAACGAATTCACAACCATCGTATTTACAGACAGACATTGTGCGGCTGCGCCACAAGGACCCCATTTTTAAATTTCAAGGTACATAACACTTATCACAAACACATCACAATACATATCACACTGACACTGCGCATCCAAAAATACTTACAGCTGAAACCTTCATATCGCACAGTCGCCCGTTCGGCGCAACTCGACATCAGAAACCAGCCTTCTCTTCCTCTTTCACCCATACTTATAACTTAAAACATTTATTAATTAGTATGTAACTAACGTATAGGTTTCACTCATTGTATCCGGGCGTAACACGCTGCCTCCTAGCGGCTTTCGACAGTTCCTTAGCGAACAGCAGAAGAATGATATATAAAACAATGAAAATGATACTCTACATCGTACTGGGAAAGTGGGTTTTTGATTATTGACATTGTCCAGCGCCGTCACGTACTCGCAGGCCGCTGCCGTCATTCTTGTAACATGAACGAATCAATGCATACCAAGTGCCCGCGAAACGTAATCGAGAGAAAATTGTACCAGAGTCACCAGGGTTGTATCTTGATCCTAAAGTATATACTATTTAAAAATTATATTAAATAAAGAAAAGAAGAAGTTGAGTTTAGTTTGTCAGTAATACTATAAATAGAATCTAAAATTATTTGTACCCTAAAATCCAATTCAATAGGCCGTTCTTTTTTAAAGATATTGTCATTAATATATTAAAAAACGAGTTATTGACTTGGAATTTTTTTATAGCTTTTATATAATGAATTCTAAAAATAACATTGATGTCAAAGTGAAACTACCCTTATTTTTATTCATTCGAAAAACTACATGCCAGTATATAAATGTAGGTAACGATCGTAACAATTGAAAAGTTTTTTTTTTTAGTATTTATTGTGATGATGATGATTGATTTATATAGAGAAAAAAGCGTACTAATGGAATTCATAACTATAATATATCGGTTTTTTTATAGATTCATTTTTAATAGATTTTCTCTATAGGATTCGACCCTGTGCGTCCAATGTGTTGATATGCGTCCTCACGCAGTATGTTACCAAATATTCCGACATCACTTTCCTTCGCTTTTGCTATCACTTGATACAATTTAATGGTTTTATGCGCTTATGGGGTAATGTTACGTAATACGGAGTTAGTTCATGGTGTTGCGTATATTCTTTGTACTGTTTTAGCAGAAGCAATCCACAAAGCAATGGATATGAACCATAACTCTAAACAATATACTTTAACAATAAGAATATACTTTCTGCTGAATTTTTCGAGGCTTTGCATGTTTGGTGGATCTGCCGCTCAAGTGCTGGGCATTTGCCCTGGTGCCAGAGCGAAGAATTCAAAATATTAATAAATAATAATGAATTCTCCCAGTGGAGATCGAATCCACATTCTAAAGGTTTATAACACAACGTCGCATTGTTTAAGTCATTTGGGAGTGCATATTTTCTCTAATTTACGTTGTCCCTCGCCTCGTATACCAGGGTCAGAGGAAATCTAGTTTTAACATTTTGTTACAAACCCAATTTTCAACGCGTATTGATGGATTTAACTCAACGTCGCTCATTGTCTTATTACCAGAGCGATACTTTTCAAATATTGGGAACTTGGAACCACATTATGACTATCAATTCATCTCATCTCATACAACACCCACCTGGAGCTTGATGTTAGTTTTATTTCGTTTTAAGATTTCAATCATTAGAGAAATGAAGGTAGATAATAAAAAAAATATTTTTGTACGTCTCTACTTTATGTTAATATGATGTGCAGCCTTGTGGTTAATATGTAATGAGTTGTGAAACAGAATGTATTTCACGCAAAATACAAATGTGTATGACCTGTAATGAATACTTAGTTTTAAAACAGGAAAATAATACTTACAACAGAGTTATATAACAAAAAAATATTTATTGTATTGACAGCCCAGTGTCTATTAATTCTCCAGAACTTCTGACTTTCGGGAGAATTCAAATTAATAGCTTTATTTTCCTGCTCTGACAGTTACTCTGCTATAAATGAGACAGAATGTGATGCTGAAAAATATCATGCGGAATTCAAGTAGGTAGAGTTAATTGCTTTACAGTCTACATTACCATCATTAGTTTGAATGTTGTAAGTCTATAGTATTATAGTGAATATACAAATATATATTTTCTCTTTAACATGACAGCTTCCTAGTACAGAAACATACATATAAGGCAGCATGCAAGTCATTAATATAATATTTTTATAAGTACTTATGTACTACAATAAAAATTAATATGCAAAATTTTTTCTTATAGAAAAGATATTAATACAATCCTGTCCACCACTTGTAATCCCTCTAATTCGCTACTTTCGTATATATTAATAATTCTCCATATTTGTAATTGTATCTAGTCCAGCTGAAATTGATAGCTTGTGAAATGTATTTTTTATATTATATATATTCTTTATCGCATATTATATAAAAACACAAGGAAATAATAAAAATTGTAAAGATAGTTTACAATGGCGGGCATATCTCTAAAAGAAATCTCTTTCAGCCATCCCATGGAAGTGTAGAGACAATTTATGCAATTAAAAATAAAGAAAAGAGATAATATTAAAAATTTATTATTTTATTTAAAAACAATTTTATTAAAAATAGATCTATTATATAACATTTGCATATTATACAAACATTACTTTATAACGCCTTTTTAAAATTGTAAGCAAATTATTAAACATACGTTTCTGCTGTGTAACTTTAACATGATATGATTATTTTATATTCAACAAAAAATAATATATGCTTAAACAATTTAAAACATAAATATACAAAATAGAAAATATTACTGTAATGAGAAATAACGACATTTAATATTTATAATACTAAGAGCAATTTAGAAGATGATTTTCATGTCAAATCATATAATTCTAAAGAGACTTGATAGATCTCTTGTGAAGATTTGATACTAGAGTTTATTATCAGTTTAAAAGGGTTTCAAAAATTAGCCGCTCAGACAGCGACAACGCCCCACGCTCCACCACGAGTGGTGGAGTGAACGATCATCGAGGGCTGTCGGCCGAAGCCGCGCCCGCCTCACGCTCAGGGCGCCGCGCCACGTCTCCTCATCGCGGCTGGCACGATCTCACATGTTGTGTGGATCTCGTGAAGAGCTTACTATAGAAATGATCCTATGAAGTAAAGTCTTAAAGCAAATTTTCAAAATTTTTGGTCGTCACTCTTCGCGAGATTATCTTGCCAGTGCGATTCAGGAATCATCCGAAATAGTACACTGACATCTTACGACGGTAACGAGTACTAAAGTTTGAGCGCCATCTAGGTAACAGATTGTTGATCATACAATAATATATCTGTGGTTTGTTATTTTATGCGTCAAATAATTATATTACGACTGTAATTTACGACTAATTACTATTTATTGTATAATAAATAATAAGGCTCATGCCATTGACCTGTATAAGGCTCATGAGAAAAGTACAGTTCATTTTAAATTGACTACTTATAGAGATTTTTAATCTAAGTAACCAATATTTCATGCTTATTTTGTATGAATATTGGGAACAATTTGGTCATTTAATAAATATTATTTATATAAATTTTAAACTCGCTAAAGTATTACAGCGCCATCTAGATAATAACTCTTGAAGTCTATTGAAGGTGTTGATTCTATGTTCCTACCGCTGCTATGATTCAATTAATAATTTCAATGGTCGCCAACATCTTACTATCTAGGAGTAACCTCAAAACGCAAACTTTTTAGAGAATAGTCTTCGTTATTGTATTATAAACTGCGATAATCACAGAGAAACTGTTTCTAAAGTCTATAGACTAAATTTATATATTATGTCATTTCTAAAAACCTGGTCAAATCATTTATTACGTCCCGGCGACTTGTCTCCGGGACACCGGGACACTTAAGCGAAAAACGAAACAGTCCCGTTCAAAACGGGACGTCTGGTCACGTCAGGTACACATGACTAAGCATTATATTTTGCTTATCCATCCTTTGCGAGAAATAGAAGTGGAAGTAAGAGGGACTGAGTAATATAATAAACAGTAATTTAGATTAATTTAATAATAGCATACATTTTATTTTTTCATTATATCCTTTAAACTTATTTGACTTAGCTTGTTTTAGATTAAAATCTGCTTATACATATTCATAGGCTTATTATTAAAAATGTATTATTCAATTTACAATCGCTATCGACTCTGATAACCTATTTGCGAATTTTAAAGAGACACGTGTACAAAAAAATTTGGCATTAGCGGCGGTCAAGGTCTCCATAGCGAAACTGTTGTAGTTTTGTTTTACAGTAATTTCATCCTTATTACAAGAGAGATAAAGTAACATTTTATAATAAACCTATTTGATTGTCAGTACGCGCGACCTACACTTATAACGGGTCACGTAGAAAGTGACAGGCCATTGACAGATTTATTTTGTGTAGTTTTTTATTTTCTTAAGACATAAATTAAAAAAAAAGAAGAAATTTAAATTATTGTTATTTACAAACATTTTTAAGTTATAATTATATAGTATTTAAAGCGGTTACAAGTTATGCAGTGATAGATCTAATTTGCAAAAGTCAATATATGTTTTTGTTAAGTTAGAGAATGTCAAAATAATCTGCAAATTGAAAAGGAATTTCAACTCAACATCAAAAATCAAATCAAATCGGCCTCACGCTGTATCCCGCACACAGCAGGGAGAGGGAACCTCGTGTTAAGTACTCATATTAAGAGTAATATTTTTATTAAATCGTAATTTTATAATGTAATTTACTAATTATCAGAATTAGTTTAGACATAAGTACACGTATGACTTACAGTTCATATTATATAATTATACAATATGTACTTTTAGTCATAAAAATGTAATTTATATTCGCATATATCATTTATTATCATTTTAATCCATATTAGTGATAAAATGCCACGAAAAATTAATTATTATGCTGTTTTTACATATTTAACTATGAAATTTGAACTTTTTCTAACAAAATTACAAATTTAGAAATCTAAATGCTGCTTCCATCACTATTTATATTAAAAGCTGTATTTTTTTACAGTTTGTAGCAACTTCTTGTTTTAGTTGAATAAGCGAGGTCAAAGCAAATCCAAACGTAGGTTACCTAATTTTTAGTCTTTTGTTTAGGTTTTAAGGTAATGGAGTAATTCGTAGACATCTCGACGTCTGTAAGTGTTCAATGTAACGCCGACACCTTGACTCTCATTGTCCTTTTGATTGATTTCGACCGGACAAATAGAATTTCGCGATCCTATTATATTGCAGCTTGAGATTGGTTAGTGACAAAACCTAGCAATATTAAATTTAATTTTACATTTAAAGTGTTACTTAATTTTCTATAGAATGCTATTTGAAATTGTTTCACAAATAATAGATTTTATATTGTTATGTCTACGACATTCTCTAATACAATTTTAAAAAATATAAGTTTCAGATTATTCAACTTCCGGTACTATCTAATTATTTTTCACATACAATATGACGATTAAAAAGAAATGGTATAATTGATACCTTCGAAAATCGTTAGAATATACTCTTTCCAATATTTATATACGTCGCGGTTCAACGACCTGGCGTCACACCGTTTTCTATTTCATCTCGCAGACCTTCACCCACAAAATCCACGTTGCAGTCGCCTTGTGAAAATCGAATTTCACGCCCCAGCAATTGATTCGATGCCACCACAATACTAATAATGAAATATATATTTGACGAAAGGCTTTATTAAGAAACTTAATGTACAATTTGCTTATTGTTAAGTATAAAAATAATAAAATAGTAAGAATATGAATACATGGACTTAACTAACACATCACAGGTCGCTGTTTCGACATGAATACAGGAATTCTTAGGCCTAGTATCTTTGTGACAAAATTATTTTCGTTCGATAATTGTTTAAATAAATAAGTATGATTATGGCGGGTGCTCGCTCGCAGCGCTAGCTCAGGGTTTGTCAGTATCTGTATCTTTCTTTTTAACGTTCGACACAACAGGCCGAGGATCATCCACTTGGACATTGGTAGCGTGCACGAAATTGTTCTGGTAGCCAGATTCCTGTACACGTGCATTTGGGCTCAATTTATCTGACCGCTCTCGTTCATCGGAACGCTCATTTTCCCCTGAGCGTTCGGTATCTTCTCTGGAACGTTCTCTTTCGTCTGATCTTTCTGATTCATCTGAACGTTCTCTTTCGTGTGTGCGCTCTTTGTCCTTTTTGTTCTTCTTTTTCCTTTTAATTCTCTCAGGATCGTCTCTGAGTCTTTCGTGGTCATCCAAGAAATGACCACTGCCATCCTTACTTTCCTCTAATCGAACCACATCGGCATCTTTAGTCGGTGGAGGAATGGTTAAGCCTCTAAAATACTTCTCTTCATTTGAAATAGGCAGTTTCTTGCCGTAGTAATCGTAATCTCCAGCCGTGTATGCCTCATATGGGGCTGATCTAGTTTTTCTCTTTTGTTTCCTACGCCGTTTGCGTTTAGGTTTTTCTGTTTGTGGTGCTTCTTCAGTATTATCTGTTTCTGAATCAGATAAATATTCTCGCTCTTCATAGTCAGATACTTCATCGCTTTCTTCGTCCCGATCTGAACGCCCACGGTGTAATTTTTTTGGATGTTTATCTCTATATATTGGAGGCACGCGCACTGTTACAGTATCAATTTCATTTGGATTTTTTTCTGTTGGTGGCAAAACCCGAGGCTTCAATCGTTTTCGAGGATCTTGAGTTGTGGTAGTAATTTCATCTTCTTCATCAGTTTCTGGTAACGGAATGCGATTAGAGTTCGGTCGTTCTCTTTGCAATGACTGCAATTGTTCATCACTTCGTCTGCGCAACTGATTAGCCAACTCGCGGTCACCAAAATGCACATTTCGGTAATCGTTTACAGGAATTTTCTTTCTAGACCTTTTTTGCTTTTGTTCCCAAAATCGACCCACAGCATCGCCAAAATCTCGAACAGATTTTGTGCGATCTTGTGACTCTTCCACATACTCGTAATCATCATCTTGCTGAGGTTGCTGTTGCTCATCATATGCTAAGTAATCATCATCAGCTTGTGGCTGATTCAGGTTTCTCGCGTCAACAGTATGAACTTTTTGTGCCACTCCATTTCGTACCACGAAAGCATCTAGATAAACTCTAGGTGTTCGAGGGGGCTCCTGGGGCAACTTTGCTGCACGTGGCTGAATCGCCACTGGTATAATTTTCTCTTGTTCTTCTTCAACTGGTTGTTCCTCCTCTGCTGGAGGTTCAGCAGCAGCAGCAGGAGCAGATGCTGGGGCTCTGTTGAAGTTAAAATCCAAACGAAAGTTTGATGTAATAGTTTCCAGGTTAGAATCTGCTTTAGGCGGCGGCGGCGGTGGCGGTGGTGGTGCACATGGTGATGGAGTTGTAGGATTAGCGCGAGGACTACCACATGGTGGTGGTGGTGGAGGAGGTTGTGGCGGTTTGGGTCGTGGTGTTGGACGAGGCTTAGGTCGGGGATTAGCCCTTGGTCTAGGACATGGCGGCGGTGGTTTTGGTTTTGGAGGAGGAGGTGGTGGAGGGGCTTGAGCCCTGCAAGGTTGAGGAGCCGCACGAGGCGCACCACATGGTGGTGCAGCTGGAGCAGGAGCCGGCGCAAGGGCACCCGCCGCGGCAGCCACAGGAATCAATGCAACTGGTATATTTACTTGAAGTGGTTCATCTATACCGGGTACTGGAGGAAGCGGTGGTGGGAACTGTATTTGGGGTGGTTTCCGAGCAACACTATAACCGAGAACATCAGCTAATCCTCTAAACACGACATCTCCGAAAGTCCGTTTCTTTCTCACAACGGGTTCATGGTCATCTCCTTCAACATCGGCCAAGGTATCATTTGCTAGAGTTATATTGTTGGCTTCTGCGATAGTTTCTTTAGCATTTTCAGCAATAGTTATAGTTTGATTGGCGGTGTCGGCGATAACGAAGACTTCGGCAGGCGCCACGACGTGGGCCGTGAGTAGCGGCAGCAGCAGCAGCAACGCGCGCGGCATGGCGCGGGCTAGTGTCGCGCGGGACGGCGCACGCGCACTTTTGTCGCCCCGGGGGTTGCCCAACACCGTCACGCGTCAACAAACACCTTCCACCTCTTTCGTATTCGCTAACTTCTCATAACCGATCCTTTGATCATTATTAAGCAAATAATGTTACCATCATTGTGTACAATAAGGCTGAATTAAATTAGTATTGTGCAAGATAATTATAAAAGTAGATTAATAATTGCATAAATAAAAATGACAAACGTAATTCTAGGCCACAACCAAACGGAGCAATTCGATTTGTCTTTTATTAGACGTTCTCTCTTTGACATAATTGCAGATCAATGTGTGTACACACACATTGTAGTTCTACACTACTGTAAGCTTGATAGGTTTTAAGTTCGATTCCCACTCGAGAGAATGAAATATTTAATATTTTCATTTCCTCGTTCTCATAACGAGACAAAATTCAGAAATCAAATATCGACAATTCGATGGAGAGTAGAGAAAGGAATGTCTTAACACTAGGAACTATCTTTTAAAGCAGCATACAAAAAAATGTTTACAAAAGGACATGTTTCTCTTTTGTATGAAACAGTTATTGACTATATACTATACTATACTGTACTAGCTTCACGCTTTATCCCTAGCGGGGTAGTCAGAGAGAACGGAGCGCCAAGCGCTACGGTTATTGATAAGTTGATATTTTTAACCCCAATCTATAGAATAGTCATACAGACTAACAAAATATTACTTCGTTTAAACCGACCACTGACAGTGACATTATACGTATTAGGTTTGGCATGGTGCTTAAAATGTGATGCATAAACGTTACTTTCCGTACCAATTTTTAATAAAACAATTAAAAGCTAAAAAAGCTAAAAAACATCTATGTTATCATAATAAAACTGTTTGATTCCTCATATTGCAGCCAGCAGAGAGAAGCAACCAGTGAAAACAAATAGGCACGATTTTGTATTAAGTGGAGGTACTCATCACAACATTTTCTCGTGGTAGAGCAAGAAAATGAAAACAATTCTTTCCCCTGAATAGGGATCGAACCCACTATTATTGTTTAACGTACAAATTGGTAATCAATAATTCATGCAATCAATTTTAGTCAGTCAATTTTAAATGAAAACCGCGACAAATGCGATTTGTTTTAGAGATAAGTATTTAGAGACTTGAACTTGTCAATAACTGAACGTCAAGCGGGAACAAGGTTGTCTCAAAATGTAATTAAATATTTCAGTGCCATTTAGAACAATCTCGAACAAATTAGCTGCTTAATAAAAAAAATGTTTTATTAAGTTTTCTTAGATTTCTATGTCGCAGGTCAAATAAAGGCCGCCGTGACGCAGGCACACAAACTGTAAACGAGACGACTGTGGGCTCGATTTCCACTCGGGGGAGTGAAGTATTTAATATTTTCATGTTAAAAATTATCCTCGCTCTCGTAAAAAGGCAAATCGCGGCGTTGAGTTTAACCACTCACACAATGCCTCAAAAATCCGGCGGAAAGTGTAGAACAGATGAGCCTGTTAATCGCAACGAAAAGGCTTAATTATGTTGCCAGGTTCCTTCTGCCTACCCTGCAACGTTCGAGAAACTTAAACAAATAATATGTAGCGTAGGACGCATAGCAAGACCAAGTTACCTTACAGAGGTAGATATCTAAAAAAATGGCATGTGTTAAAAATATTATATAACAATGTAATTTACGCTGTATCCCGCGCACAGCAGGGTAGACAGAGGGAACCTCGGTGTTAAGACACTCCGTTCCCCACTTTCTGCCGATTTCTGGAGGCATTGCGTGTTGAGTGGCAGAATTCAACGTCACGCTTTACCTCGACACCAGATCGAAGAAAAATCTAAATATAAAAGTAAAAAAAAAATCACTTCCTCGTGTGGGAATCGAACCCACAACCGTCGCGTTTACGGGCGACACCCTTGTGCCACTGCGCCACGACGGCCTTTTTAATTAAATTTACGTTGTGTACACGAGTAATTCTTTCACCCTTTTCCCCGCATACCACAGCATAGAACAGCTAGACTAGAGCAAGTTAAATATAATTATTTATGGGAATTGTAACTATAGTAAATGTGTTTAACATCTGAACTAAAACTGCGACGCGGTATAGGTATTTAAGGTTTCAGAATTATTAGCTTATTGATTTCATTACAAAAAATGTAAAACTCTTTGCTTATTAAGTGTATGAAATATATAAAATGATTTTTGGTTTAATTTAATATGTGTTGTACATATTCCTCCAGAGCAGTCCTCTGCCTACCTGCACTAACACTAGATTCCCTCTGGAACCAAGTGTTAAGATACTCCGTTCGACACTTATATGAACGCATTACACCATAGACACGTTATTACGCGACTAACTTTAACAGTAGTAGATATTGGTAGTTGATAACATTACAATAATGTGCTGTATCCATAAGTAAAGAATCCAAAAAAATGTAATCAGAAGCCGTACTTAATCGCGTAACATTCGTCAAGTAGGCAA
>JBAIZZ010000279.1:771347-793026 GCA_037355905.1 Heliconius aoede
AGCGAATTAGTATGCGTAATGGCGTGTGCCTCGCGTATAGCATACATAAATAGTGACATAACATTGACAGGTGACCCCCTGTTTGTTTACGAAGTGGCAAAGTCATCTCGCATATATATATATATATATATATATATATATATATATACATATATATATATAAATTAGTATATTTTTACTAAAATATATATTTTTTTATTAAGTATAGCAACTTAATTTCCGTAGAGCTGTACACTCGTTGCAGTCGTTTGAAAAAGATGACATATTCTTGATTCTACAAAAAAATTTCAAATAAAATCAAATAATAATTTAAAAATTTTACTTTTATAACTCATATCTTTGAAAAATAAGTATAAAAGTAAGTAATGCGTATTCAACAATATTGTTAACGAAAGTAGATCGACACAGATGTCACGTATTGCTTACTCTTTGGAAACAAGCTTGTTTGAAGTAAAATTACGAAATTTTTCATATGAGCACTACATAATCTAATTAGTTGAACAAATAGATGATTTGTTTTTATTTTAATATTGCATAAGTAGTGAAAATGGTAAAATAACCTTTGTATTCCTACCTACATAGAATTCTTATATAAAAAAAAAGAGTTCCACGTAACCTGGTGTTAAACGTTCTCCACTCAGTCCAAATTAAGAGATATTGCATGATGAAAAGCGGCACTATTCGATAGATAAATGTTAACATCAATATTTTTTAATTTTTCCCCTTTAATAAAAGGAAAAAAAAAACTATTGATAAGGGATAAAAATCGAAAAAAAAAATGGCCATTACGTATTAACATAAATTTTGTCATTACCCAAGCATATAGGTTTGAGTCTCAAGTAACTAACTGTACAGGAATTGCGTAAATGAGTAACAAGATACATACTTTGACAATATATTTATTGCGAAAACCTTAACAAATTAACATTAACTAACCAACTATATCATAAACTATAAACTATAATAATATAAATATTTTGATTTGTTTCTTTATAATAATTAAATAGGAATCTTCGAAATATACAAAATACAAATGTTTAAGGCATTTTTCATATCACATTATTGGTTTTTAGAAAATCTTCTCTTACACAAGATTTATGTAAGTAAAAGTGAAAACTTAAGTAAGTCATTTAAAGTTAGTGAAATTAGAACTTTTGCTTAAAATTTGTCGTTTTGGTAGTGAAAAGAGAGAGACAGAGAGAGAGATTGAGCTAAAACGAAACTACTACACTAAAGGTATAGAAATGAAAATGAAAACGGGATATCCCATTTGGTAACAGTCGACGAGAACAAAACTGGCTTATAATTTTTTTATAGTTTTGAAATTACAGACAAACATATTTTTTTGTTTACAACTTGTTATATTATGTTAATATTGTTGTTTCTATTGTCTATTTTATTGTCTCTTCACTATTAAAACGACTTCATATTATTCACATATACAAAATCTTTCTTCTTTTCAATATTATACACATAGAAAATGTCTTATATGTATAAATGAACTTATTATTGCAAATATAACGGCAATGTCCCTGGCACTGTTCTAAAATAACTTAAAGTACGCTTAAACCGCAACAGCATAATCTCATAATTGTATAAAATTACATAATGTAATTAATTAATTTGACTATATTTTGTATTATGCTTAAATTGAGAGCGTGTTTATATAAATACGTCTCTTGTATGGAAAAAAAAGTAGCTTCACTCTTTATTATTCATTTAGGATATGGGAGGGTAGACAAAGAGAGCTTACAGACTTTTATATGATTTGTAATCATACTTTTAGATGTAGAGATAGAGACGTATTTACAAAAAATAAATTTCTCATATAGATACATAAACATACAAATGTATACAAGATAACTAAAACATCATTGACAGACGTATGAAAATACAAAATATATCTAAAATTGTGCTGAAAAACAGTTATTATAAATAAGGCACATGCTATTGACACTAACGATAACGTTACTATATAAATAACCTTCAATTTTTGGAGTCGGTTAAAAAGGAAATCATTGGTTAAGTACGTTATAAAGCGTAATATATCTACAACTATATATAATACAACACCAAGTGTCTCAAAATGTTTTTTTCTTTACTTTATTTGAATAAATTAAGGATTATTAACAGAAGAGCAGCAACTGCTCTCAAGAAATATTTAAATAAAAAGATAGATACATGGAGAATCCACTTTCACAAGTACACAGATTGTAATAAAAATAATAAAATTAATTTTAAATAACATTATATATATTATAATAGACAGAACAACTTTTCTACTAATAGGTATACTATAAGTGTTTCTGTTAATAAAATATCAAACTCGGCGATCAAGAAGACTAAGAAAATACTATACTACCTTCGATAATAATCCTTTAACATAATCAAATAAATCACATTCATGTACTTATTTTAATGATAATTAAAAAAAAAACCTTCATAAAAATGCAATTTTTGTAATACCTAATATATTATCTATAGAATAGTGTAATTTGTAAATAATGTTATTTCATTTAAAAAGTACTTTTGTTTAAAAAAAACCATGGATTTTGAATAAATAAGAAATATGTTACAAATGTTTTTATAATAATTTCATTTGATTTTAACATATTATATTTTTATGTAGAGTATCCACCGTATCAGTTAAACAACTATGCAAGCCGAGAGTAAGTTAAATGCGATCGAAAATATAAAGCATTGATAAAGAAAAAGACTTGATCTTGCTTTAATTTAACCCGCAATATAATTTAATTATACAAAACTAATTAAAAAATATTTTTAAAAAGTGAAAGAAAGAAAATAAACACTACAGTGCCTCTAGAAGCAGTGCATAGTTATTTTCTACAACATAAATAAAATACCTTAATACGAATTCAGTCGAATTTTAAGAATGACTTTTCAAGAAACGATAATAAGATAAACAAAAGCGCGATAAGGGAAACTGAGATAAGAGTTTCTAGATATCGATTTTTCTCTAAAAGCATATACTCTTTCCATACAGCTTCCCATGGAAATTATAGCTACGTGTGAATCAATTAAACTGCGCGAGAGTGCCGCAAAAAACCGCAATTTCAACAAATAAATATCTAGACAATAGGAAGAAATTGTACTCACGTGTGTCGCTTTCCACGGAACGAGTTATCATTAGTCGCATTGTTTTAAAAAATATATATATATATATGACAATATTTCTCTACAATAAACTATGTAATTTGCATCGAAATGGCTAAAATAAAAGTGATAAAATTTCATTAGTATAACGTAAAACGGTACTCGTGCATCCGTTACTGTACAACACATTCTATTTGAATACACGAATAGTTATCGCAAATCAATGTAATGCACAAACGGTTTACTCGTCACACTGACGTTACACTTATACTCGCGATTTGAACTGACGTCACACCGTATCCGTTATTTCAATACTAAGCGGCTCCAGCCTCCTGCTTTTGTTGGATAATCGA
Source organism: Heliconius aoede (assembly GCA_037355905.1). Taxonomy (NCBI): domain Eukaryota; kingdom Metazoa; phylum Arthropoda; class Insecta; order Lepidoptera; family Nymphalidae; genus Heliconius; species Heliconius aoede. Next base: position 774,815 of record JBAIZZ010000279.1, read on the forward strand.
CTCCCATTGCGCTATAAGACGTGTTGAACTTGGTGCTAAGAACTCTTGACCTGGAGCTAGTTCACATAGTTGAGCCAATGACTTGGCTGGCTTCAAACTACCCAAAGATTCGTGGCCAGAACTGTTCCTTGGTGATGGCGATCTTAAATCCTCATTCAACGCTTCATATAATTCCCCTATAGATTTAGTGGCTTTCAATTTTCCCGGTAAAGGAATGTCTTCTTCATCAGACTCTGAGGTTGTTTCTGTATCGCTGAGTTCTATATCGAAAGGCTTCTGCTTCTTCCGCATCTTCTTTAACTCGTGTTCCCTATCTTTCATTTCTTGCAATTCTTTCTGTATTTTCTCTTCAACAGGCACGTAGCCCTTGCGTACTGGTTTACCTTCTGCTGTACGGCTTATGACCGCTGGGGCGATAATTGGTTCGATTTTGGGTATTAAAACAATGGGTTGCTGTGTTATTGCGGGTGGAGTGGTCGCTCCTGTCACGGGCAACTTGCCTTTGTTAGCTATAAACCTTTGCATAATTCCTTTTGTACCAGTCTGGGGTGTGAACCGCCTTGTATAGCCGTTTGTGTTCAGCAATGTCGGCGTAGGAGGAGGCGAAGGTGCGATGGGGCCCAGTAAGTGCGACGTAGACACCGCCCTATTCAAAGTCTTTGGCCTTTCAGCGTTTCCGTTGACGTGGCCATTTTGTTTTGTCACGTCAATAGTGGATTCGGAAAACAGCCTATTGATTCTGAAGTGACCCTCCTTGAATTCCCGTTCCCGTTCTGTTACTTCGATTATTTCTCTTTGGATTCTGGACAAAGGGTCCTCCTTCAGCATAGACTGTAAAAATAAAAAACAACAGTCAAAATATTGTTTTATTGTTAACATTTAATTTATAATAATCGAGATGGGTGATAAGTGTAGCTTATTTTAAATGAAAGTATAATACTTTAACAAGGTCAATCGCGTATATCTTAGGTTTTCCGTAACACATTTTAAAATTTTTATTTTTCGAATACTTGAGAGGAGAGCAGTGAAAAAGAAAGTTAAGTATTGATTAATTAGACATTTTGGAGTAGCCAAGGAATCCTGTTCAAATTTATATAAAACTAAAAAGCATAATATATCTGTAAACACCTATATATAGATACAACTGGTTTTTTACCTCGAATTAGTATATTTTTAATGTATCTAGGTACAAGAGCAACGTGACTAAAAAGAACTAATGTAATAAAACAACATAGTTTATTATCAGAACAGAAAATGAAAACATGCCAAGACTCGTCCGTAACCTAGTTAAGTAAGTTGTGGGCAGTTAGTATGTAATATTTTTTAAGATATATACATTATAAGTCTGGGCCTTTAACGCTATACTTGTTTGTATTGACCTTACTGGGCGACACAAATACAAGAACCCGTCTCACGTTGGCCGTTTATAGGGGTAATCATTATGAATATACATATATAAAATGTATGTATGTATATATAAATAAATATATAGATCGAAATTAATTAATGTGAGAGCGTATAAATGTAAAAGTGATAGGTTGCAGGTTCTATCCCCCCTAGGGGAGATGAAGTATTTAATATTTTCAGTTGAACACGGGTGCGAAACAGCAGTTAAAATCTAGTAGTTTGTATAAAAAATGAATACAAAAGATTTTTTTGTAAAATGTGCTATCAACTATCTCATAAAACTAAGAATAATTATACATTTTTTATTTTGCTATTAATTTGTATGGATGGAATGGAAGTCTAGAAACTGACGTCAACAGAGGTAATAGATGAGTAATTATGATTAAGACTTATATATTCAATCTTGGCTCATTTATATTAGAACGAATTTATAAATGCCGAACAGAAATCACATTGAGGGATTTAAACTATAATTGGATTATATAAAGTGTTAATTTCACGCGCTTTCCTGAACATACCAGGAATGACAGAGAAGTAAAGTGGCGTAACTCAACACCGCTGAAACGCTAGCTCGATGCCACCCCATTTGACCACTATATCCTCAAAATAAAGATATATATATTAATTTCTAAATAAAAATATTCACGAGTATAAAAATAAATTTGCTTCAACGGTACGGTATGAAAAAAATATTAATTTAACATTTAATAACATAGTATAATAATAACTTCAAAGTGCCCATAAAATGTTCACAATTAAATATTACTTAAACACACTTGGTAATTATGAAATAATTTCAAACAATTTAAACATCTGTTCTGTTCTGGAAAATGATTAAAATAATGAGTCATTTCGTCAATACGGAATTATATTTTCGACTCACGACTTTTTATTAATTTATTACGTACTTAGTAATCGTATAAAAAATTGTATTTTATCTATAAGCTACAATGTTATTAACAATATATTACGAAAACAGGACAGTTTCGTATGATTTGGACCATAGATCATATGTGATCGAATATTTTTTTATGGCGAGGGAGCCAAAGGGAACTTGGGAACTTAATGTTAAAACACTTCGTTTCACCACTTCCACTCGCCATTACGAAACATCCGTTCCCCACTTTCCAAATTCTGGAGGCATTCAACGCCACACGCTTTATCACGTTACCAGAGCGAGGAAATGGATATATCAAATTTTTCATTTCCTCGAGTAAGAATCAAACTTACAACCGATAGATAGTCAAATAGTAAATTTACAACTTTAATTCTTTATTTAACCACAGCAGGAAAGTAATTTCAAGTACTTATAAATACCAAATAATTCACAAGTTTAAGCGGGCGAAGCCGCGAGCAGGTCGCTAGTAATATTATAAGTTAACCGGCGGAAAGTAAGAAGCGGAGTGTCTTAACTCTAGGCTAGGCTCCCTCTTCTACGGTACAACTTAGCACTAGAGTTCTGCACTAGAGTGAGATTCAAAAGAACATAAGAGTCAGACTTAAATACATAACTCATAGTTTATTGGAAAACAAGGAAAATTATGTTGTTTATAAAGAATAAGAAAATATCTAGTAGTTATTGAACATCAACGATCCGAACGTACAAGACCGTTTCTTGCTTATTTATTTAAGCCTACCTCAGTGGTAATTATGATATTAAAATGAAAAACATATTATCTATTCTAATATTATCTATTCTAATATACGTGGAGTTTGTTTGATTGAACGCGCTAATCTCAGAAACTGCTGATTAGAATTGAATATTTTCTTTTTGTGCTCGATAGCTCATTTATCCTATTTTTTTTACATTTAAGCCTATTTTTTTTGGATATAGGGAAAAGTATAAGGCGTAGATGTGATTTGACATTACATTTTATAATATATTTCTTCATACAACTCGAGATGCATATAATATGTACCTGGATAAATACAACACATTATATATTGGAAAGTATTAGATTAGATTATACTTATCAACTTCCAAAATTTTTACATTTAGTACTAACATTTTCTTTATCGCAAAAATATAGCCTTATAGGTATATATTATATGCTGCATATTTTTTAAATATATTAATAATCTATAGTCAGTATTTTTTTGTTTCTAAACAACGAATATTTAACCTACGTGGCTCGCGTACGTCAAGAACTTATTATTTAGAAATTTAATTGCCAGTTACAAACATTAAACAGCCTTCCTTAAATTGATTAAGTGGTTTGATAGCTCTTTTTCAGTAACATAATTATTTCTTTACTATTGTGAAAAAGCGCTCCTTGAAAAATAATTACAACAAAATTATTATAATTTTATATACATATGTACTGTTGGCACGACGACGTGTCAGATTAGACTTGGCAGGTTCGATTTTAGGATTTTTCTAAGTTTTGACAATTAGCAAATTTCAGAAAACCTCACTTCACATGCGATCACGAATCGTCGGCCTTACTGTAGTGTAGATATTTTTTTCCTTATGATTTTCCCATTATGTGGGAGTGGATTGAGACCTAGTGACTAGTGGTACGTCACTCCGTTTTATACGTTGAGGTTCTTTTTTTAAGTTGCGTAGTTGACATTACGAGGCTAATGCGATATAGCATTAGTTAGAACTAGACCGAAAAAGCAACAAATATTGAAAATAAAAAGAATATTATAGTATCAAACTTGAAAACCATTGAAAAAAGCCAATCTCTCTCACAATAATGGTTTATAATACAATAATAGTTTTTTTAAAACAATATATACTTTATTATGTAAAATGTATTTATCTTATATTTCAAAATTTGCAGTTGTTTGATCATATATGTATATTATACTGTTACGTATACGATTTTACTTGGAAAAACGTTAAGTGGTCTTGATAAGTGAAATGGAAACAATCGATAGTCACGTTATAACTTATTAGCGTTAGTTAAAAAAGATAAGACGATACAACGTCCACTCAATTTTATAGCACAATAAATAAAGGCCGGTCGTCGCGCAGAGGCACAAGCGTTTTTCCACCCGAGGAAAGGAAATATTTTTATTTCCCGGTCTGGCACAGGCAAAGCGCGGCGTCGAGTTCCGCCATTCAATACGCAATGCCTCCACAATTCAGCGTAAAGTGGGGGTAGCAAGAGGTACCCAGGAACCCTCTGCCCTGCTTAATGCGAAATAGCGAAGACATAACACGTTATCAGGCGAATAACAGTAAAGGCTAATCTCGATCACAATTGGAGGTCATAAAAAAAAAAACTTTCTAACCGAAAATTCCAAATCTCGCATATTTATTTGTCATATTGATATAACTCAATGAAAATGAAATATGTATGAAAAGTAATTAAATACGACACGAGCCGCCAAGTGACCGTCAGAACGATGACCTACGAACTCAAATGTGTTACACTTTAAAGTTTCAGCTCAAAATCATTGAAATACTCACTTCGCCCATGTTTTAAGCTTTTTCAACAATCCGATAAACTGAAATATACACGGTTACACACACATCACTAGTTCATCTGCTGCCACGGCTGTAAAACTTATATAGCGATTATAGTTTGTTGTAAAATGTGTAACGCGTCAAGAACCGCTCGCGGGCTAATGTCCTCTGCTACTTTTTGTTAATTGGCGCGAAAGAGATATCAGATAGCGCTACCTGTTGTGTTGCCAGATCTGTTGTGGTATGTTAGCCCATTATACGTTTTTTTTTGTTTTAGGAATTATTTTTGACGGAACTTAAACATAATGTCAAAATAAATATAAGAACTGGTGATGCCGTCTTGGCGCATGGGCACAAACTTGTGACTATAAACGTGACGGTTGTGAGTTCGTTTGCTACTCGGGGTAATGAAAATATAATAATTTAATTTCCTCGTTCTGGAAACGACATAATGTGGCGTTGAATTTCGCCACTTAACATGCAGACTTCAGCATTGTGAAAGTAGGAAATGAAAGCGTCTTAATGCAAAACGGCATATCTTAAGACTAGGTCCTTTCTGTCTAGTCCACTATGTATGGGATACAGAATGAAAAAAAAAATTTTTTGCACATTTTTTCTAAATTATTTATACGACAAAACAACGGCAGAGTTCCGTCACTTAACAGATGTATACGAATCCGATACTTGATCTAGATTTAAATAATTATGTATGAGCCTTATTAAATACGAAATTTATAGAATTTAATAAGGAAAAATATTCGTACTAACAATATTTACTTCCATATTTTGTCCAAATGTAAGCTAAAATCTTAACATTGGCAGCACAATTTACCTGTAGCAAAATTTTTACCTGACACTGCTTTACCGACGACAACTTCAAACTGAAGTACTGTTTTACCGACGCCATTTGAAACTCGAGCGCGGAATTCCGCACCGGTGAATTTGGAAGGGAAAAGGGCTGTTTAGGGAAGCTAAATGAAACCAGGTGAGACGAAACGAAATATAACAAAAATTTTAATGCATTAAGAAGTTTGGTAATACACTTAATTTTGATTTACGTACTTTAGCTTAAATTTTATTGAAGTAGGCTGTAATTTTATATACATATTATATAATGTGAAGTTATTTTACAAAGGATCTTCTAAGAAAATAATGGAAAATTAATAAAAAAAAAATGTTGAGGTAAATAAGCTAAATGAATCAATAAAATGAACGTGATTCGTCGAAACAAAGTGTTTTTATATTATGTGCCAATAAATATTTTTCTATGAGTTCTATGATTTTCAAGTCAACCATAAAGAAAAAAATGAACTTTGTGCATTTTTAAATAATAAATAGTTATCTAGTCCTTACAATATGTACTTATGATGTAGATACCTAATGTTAGAAGAAAATGTTAAGATTGCTTTACTTTTATATGATATTTGAACATTTAAATTAATATAATACTAACTTATAATCATTTTATTTCATAAAAATAATGACTAGTATTTAAACTTACTATTCAGACTTTTACTTTAATAATTTAGCTATAAGTTAAAGATTTGGCGAGGATTATATAGCTGAGTTACAGCATTAATCATCTCTTGTCTGGATATCAGTGGGGAATTGTTTCAAATCATTCATTCCGCCGTGTGAGAATCGAATCCGCAACCGTCGCGCTTACAATCGGATGCTGTACCACTGCACCACGACGGCCTCAACATTTTTAATGTTGGTTTAAAAGTAACATCCATGTGGCTAGCCCGTAAGTGGCGGGAAAGATCGCTCATGCGGAAAAATCGACGAGGGCAATGCTGGCAAATGTAGGGTGTATGATTAGTGTGCTGTTTTAATAAATGAAATTCCAACATGGTGGAGGTCGGAAAAGTTTTGACACAGTCATCAATAGAACATTTGAATTTGCCAGTATTTTCATGTTTAAACATCATATGATGGGCTAAACTCCGCTTAACTGCAAATGCTGCATTACAGAGTCCACATATATAAGGCTTTTCACCTGTATGTTTCCGCATATGTACTTCTAAGTCCGGAAATGTCTTTAAACAAACAGAACATTGACCTGACTTTTCCGAATGAATCCTACGAATATGAGTTTGTAAGTTCCCTTTCATTGCAAATGCCATGCCACAAAAACTGCAGACATTTTGTTTCTCATTAGTATGAAGGCCTACGTGAACATTTAAAGCTGTTCTAGACTTAACTGATTTATTACATAAATGACATGTATACTTTCTCTCATCACTGTGCACACTTTGATGTTTCTTAACTAGGTTCTTATGAGCAAATTTTTTATTGCATATTGGGCAAGGGTATGGTTTTTCACCAGTATGGACTTTTTGGTGTCTATTCCTAGAAGCAACTTGACGGAACCTCATTGAACAATACAAACAAACATATGGTCGTTCATCAGTGTGTACTCTCAAATGTGTTATTATATCATTTTTCCTGAAAAAACTACTGCCACACGTCTCACAAGTGAATTTACGCTCTCTATTCGAGTGATAAGTTTCATTGTGCCTCTTAAGAGAACCTTTTGTGGGATATTTTGAGCCACACAAGTTGCATACAAACGGTTTTTCTCCAGTGTGTGTCCGCATGTGAATCTCCATGGCAGAGGGACTTGAAGCCATAAGTGCACAAATGACACATTGTATTGGCCCAAGTTTACCTCTTTTCATTTTTTTTCTAGGAAATTTTCTTTGATTTACATCACAGTTTTTATTGTCACTCTTATCAGAAGAATCTATCTGAACATTATTGATACTTTCAACTATCTGGCATTCTGGAATCTTCTCAATTTCTATATTTATCTTGTTTTCGGTAATATTTTCTACCACAGGGTTCTCACTTTTATCTTTAAAGTACTCTTTAGAACATCCATCTAATAAGAAATTATTGGTAAAACTATCATCCCGAATATCACAATCATCAAGCTCATGCTTGATGTCTTCTTTCTTGATATTAAAATCGATATCTGTGTGCAGATCTGAGTAAAGTTCTATAGGAGCGCTTAAACACCTCAGAGCTTTATCTGAAGCTTCACATTTTTGTACAAACTGATATGACAAAGACAATTCGTTTGCACAGGTGTCGCACATCATGTTGGGCAGTCCATCGTCTTCTGAAATCATTATGTTAACTAAACGCATAAGTTTCGCGCTGTATTGTATATTATCGGGCTCATGCTGAAAAACAGATATAGTCCCGGACTTATCTAGACATATTCTACAGATTAGTGACTCCATTTATGTTATATGACTACCAGTTAAATAATACTGTAACTGAGTTAGTAAAAAACGTACAATTTAATATATTTTGAATGATAAACATTTTATATGCAAATTGATAGATAGCGTCGTATTTTCACAACATTGACCACTGGACAGCTTAAATATGCCGCATGACAGAAGTCAGAAAAAATGTCAAATGTGATAGAAGTAAAAAGAACAGTATATTTTTTTCAATTGCATTTACAATATTTACATTAATCTCGTTATTTACAAGCAAAAAAGGAAATTTAGTACATACCAGAAATTAAAATTGTTAAAAAGTGAAAAATTTGGGGTAATGTACTAACACGATTACTGAACTGCTTGTGAGTGTCATTTGAATTTATGTAATTTAATTTTGTCATGTCGGAAAATTAAAAATATGATTACAGTTAAAATAATCAAGTTTTCTTGGGAAAAGACTATAAAATCAGAAAAAAGAACTATAATTCTAAATATATAATTATAAACATAATGTTGTATAACAAATTATATTATGTTGTTATTATATTATAAATTACAGTAATGTATTTAGAGAAAAATAATTAAATAGAGTATTAAGATGAATAACGGTTATTGCCGCTTATGCATTAAAAACCGTGGTCAAGTTTCAATATATAGTATAAGTGACGGAATACAAATAAATAAAAAAATTGTATATTGCTGCAGCAATGTAAATATTGAAGAAAATGATGGATTACCATCATATATTTGTAACTTGTGTGAATGTGAACTTAAAAACTGTTATGATTTTATATTAAAATGCGAAGAATCTGATAAAAAGTTGCGTTTTACTCATCCTATTTACTTAAGTGTAGAATGTAATACAAAAATTGGAATAAAAACAGAAAGTGATCACAATTTAAACATAGATGATGTTACTGTAACTTCATGTGAATCACCTACTGAAGAAATAAAGCAAGAAGTCGATGATAAAATAAAAACTGTAAAAACGAAAAAGCTATATAAGAAACGAAAAAGGTCTACGATTTCTAAATGTAATGTATGTGGAAGAATTTGTCCAAATGCCTCTACACTTGTCATACATATGAGATCTCATACAAACGAAAGGCCATATGCTTGTTCTACTTGTGAAAAGACTTATAAGGACAGTGGTAGTCTCAAGAGGCACACTGAACGTACACATTTAAAAGATAAAAGAAAACGCAATTTTATTTGTGAAAATTGTGGTAAAGGATTCTTTTCTAAAAATGAAGTTAAAATTCATATGAGAGTCCACACTGGAGAAACTCCATATGCTTGTGCTTACTGCCCCGCAAGGTTTACGCAAATAAGTGCCCTGCAAAGGCATCAATTCCGACACACAGGTATAAAAACTCATAAATGCTTAACATGTCATAAAAAATTTTGTACTAAAGATGAGTTAAATTCACATTCTGCAGTCCATTCAACAATTAAAAAGTTTGTGTGTTCAATATGTAATGCTCTCTTTAAATTTAAAAATAACCTAAGAAAACATGTGAGAAGCCATACAGAAGATTATAAGTTCATTTGTAACTATTGTGGTCGTAGTTTTAGTATGAAAGGTAATTTGAAATTGCATATAGAGAGGTTGCATTCATCGAAATCAGGTTATTGTGATATATGTGTGAAAAATGTATCTAATATGGAAGCCCATATGTGGAAACACACTGGACAACGGCCTCTAAAATGTGATTTATGTTCTAGTAGCTTCTCCGACCAAAACTCTTTGGCTAGGCATATTAATTTTAGACACAAGCAACCAGATAGGTATAAATGTACATTTGATGGTTGTCCTTTAAAATTTCCATCACGGCCAATGTTAGATTTTCATGTGGCAAAATTACATAGTACTGTGAAACCATTCCAATGTGATAAGTGTTCTAGGGGGTTCTATAGGAAAAGTGATTTAGTTAGACATAAGACAGGTACACACAAAGAAAGGCTTATAGCTTAAATTGCATTTTAGAGGAATATTTTGTATTTGATTCATTATTCTTAATTTTTTTATAATTAATTAATAATTAATAATAATTTTATAATGCAAAATGTGGAAAAATTGTCTTTATATCATAATTTTAACATTGTTCAGCAACTGCATATTTCAAAATAAATTTATTAACACTTTAAATTCTTGGTAAGCTGACTGAGAGTTTTAGGATTGTGAAATGTTAATATAAAAGTGATAGTTAAGTGCATTTTTTATATTTTCAAAAAGACAAAAAACAATAATTGTATATCAATCTTCATTTGTAGGAAAGATTAAATTTGTATTTCCCTTTCAACCTTTCAACACATAATGTCTATTTCTGGCAATATTTTTTTCAAGGTCAAAGTAAGGCAAGGAGTGAAAACTTTGTCATTGTGTTATTAAAGAAAATATATTTTCTTCTTGGATGTCTGATTCCATAAGGTGCAAGTTCAAGCCCCATTATAGTATTTTTAATAAACAATTTTAAGGCCAAACTAGTTAATGAATAAAACATTAACAACTGTCAATCTATATATTTATTTTCAGTACTGTTTCAGTACATTAGGTATCACAGAAAGTAAGTGAAAAAGCAAATAAACTTCATTTAAATATAAGAAAAAAGTTAAAGACAATAGAAGAAATAAAACAATTTGTTTAGTGAATGGTTATTTCATTTCACTTCTTAATATGCTTAACACATAATTATGTCAACACAAGTTTCATTAAAGTTAAAAAAAGAAACGTACATCGGTATTGTATCATACACCAAAACTCCTTAAAAAAATTGTACAATCAAAAATTTTTGATCCAGTCAAAGATTTCATATTATAAATATTTTAAAAACGAAATAAAAATCATTATAAATATATCATGAAAATTAATTAGCTAACATTATAAATTATGCAGTCAGTCAACAATTCATCTATATATTCTAACTCACGAGTAATTCGTAACAGATAATAAATGTCAACAAACATTCCATACACAACAAATATAATCTACATTAAAACCTCCCAGCTAATTGTTAGGCCGACTTGTGCCCGTTATAAGCTCTGCTATATTACCCAGTGTTCTAAATTTAAATTAAAATCTAGACCTAGCTTTACCACTAATGACTAAATAAAAAAACGCTTAGCACCAAACAAATTAGGACACAGGCAATTGTACAATTAGCTAAAAGAATCTATAGAAGAATATTTATTTACAATTCTCGTAAAAAATTCTGAATTCCTTTTTTATATGTAAACTTAAGATGTATGAAGATTTTTCGTCTCCATTTATTTGTATGTTCGACAGGCGGATAGAGTCGATGTCAATGTTTCTTATTAGTCTATAGCTTATTGACTATTTTCACAAATGTGCTTCCTTATTAAATGAATATATAACATAACTTATTGAAAATAACTTCGTAAATAAATAATAATTTTTATAAAAAGATAACATCCATACATAATCTTAATCTATTAAGTTACAATACATTTCAGTGTGTTAAACAAATTATTAGCAAATATGCATTATTTAATTTTTTCGAAAAAATTAAATTGCCAATAATATAACTTCTCATTTAATTTTAAGCATTGTCATTGTGCAAACTGCCATCTTAAAATATTATTGCCATAGTTAAAAAAAATTCTAATTATTTTCAATTTAATAAGTGTACTTTGTGAAATAAATATGAATAAGAAAATTCTTGTCAATATAATTAGATATCCTATCTAATTTCAATAATTGTTGATTATTCCATATCTCATTTATAACCTCTCACTTCATAATGGAACACTTAGCAAGTCACTGTTTTGCTTTCTAAAATTATTGTGTTCAATTTTCTTGATAATCTAGGCTGGAGCAGTTATAGGCAAAATTAATTTTACATACCCATGTAGGAGAAATTGGGAACAATTTAGATGATACTCCTCTTTGGTTGCCATTAAAATAAACCAGTTACACTGGAAAAGGTTGAGCTACCAACAATTTGCACTTAAATTCTTTTCTTTTTTTTGACATATATATATATATGATTTTTAATTGATAGCCCATTCCAGTAACTTTAGTACACAGATATCCATTCCATTCGTCTAATTAATAGCCTGCTCAGTCATTTGCATGCACAGCGCGTCTAAGCTGGAATAGTCATCGGCAGAGGGGGGAGGCGGAGGACGGGGGAGGCAGTGCGCGGGGGGGAATGGGGGGTACGAGTGGGACTTGCCCCGAGGGGGAGGCGCCCAGCGGCGGGGCCGCGGACATGGTGGAGCGCGCCATCTGAAATACAATAATAATAAGTATTCTTTTATATAAAATGTCTCTTTCTTGTATGGTGTACTGTACTGTATATATGAAACCAATGGTGCAAATTGAATTCTATACCCAGAGTTAAAAGAAAATGCAATTTAGATAAGTAAGAAAACAATTGTGTAGCTGAAGCGGGCGCAGCTGCGAGCGGGTCGTCAACCTTGGCCTAAAACCATTATAGTAATAAAAGAAAACACACACGCACGCACGCACGCACACACACACACACACACACACACATACGCACAAACGCACACTCACACATAGATGCTCGCATAATACAATAAACATATACAGAGTTTTTGTCTTCACCAATTTACATGAAAATAGTTTTAACTATTCTAATAAAAGCCTAATGCAATTAAAACGAAAGCATTTAAAAACAAAACAACAAAATATAATATTGGCAACTAAAAAATGTTTTTTAAATCAAAATAAGTACTAAAATTATCGTTGTAAAATAATGAATGAATTAAAATGAAATTTTACAGTAATATAGCTTATACATCAGAATAGCACAAGTTTATGTAATTTTTACATTAATTTGATTATAATACAAAAAAATTAAATATACGAAGCCGCGTCTGGCTAGTGATAACAAAACATACAAATAATAACAAGAAAAAAAATGTACCTATGTTTAAGCCGTCTATGAGGTGCGTCTCCCACCAAATGGAAAAACTGTCTCGGAGGCAAACGGTGACGTAGTCTCCGTAGTGCTGATTGTAGTTCGGGGCTGCCGAACGCCTCGTGGTGTAGGGCCTGGAAATTATGGTGTAGTTTTTGTTTATTATTTTTAAGGGTTCCGTACGTCATATTATATTATATAAGTACTATAGAAGGGGGTGGGGAGTCCTTGCTTTGCTTATTTTTGATGACTAGGAGGATTGGGGGGTCTACACGGTGATTACGATATCACCATCACCAATCTAAACACTATAAAACAAACATTTACTTAAATAAACATGCAGCAAAATGTATATCAAATTAATATGTAATTCAAGATGATGAAGTTAAAGCATGATTAAAGATATTCCATAATTAAAGTTATTACAAGTAGATATGTCAAAATATTACCCTTACTCATTATGAACAAATAATAGGTACATTTATTAGAAATAATAGTAATTTTTATCATCATACAACCCATATACAACCTACGATGTTAATATTTCAAAGTAGGATGAAAGTGAGCAGAATGCAAACACAAAATATTGAGTAGAAAACTTAGCATCATGGATTCAGGCGTAATGGCCTGAAATTTAAGTAAAAAGAAGTTTATTTTTAAATGAAATTATTTAACCGGATTAATCGCGTATATTTAGTTTATTAACATTTTTGAAAACACTCCTAAATCTGGTAGCCTTAACACTGGTGGTAACACGTAACCACGGACAGTGACCACTCAAAGTCAAAAAAATCAAAAATTCAATCAAAACTCGAAGTCAAAAATTGTAAAAAATCTGCTTACGTAATACTTTTACGGCTCCTTAGATATCAAGTCATATTACTTGATCTGAAGTTATTCGTGGTTATAGTTAAGTGACTATAACCACGAATAGACACTGGTTTTGTGTTCGATCCTTCACTGAGGGAAATTATTTATTTTCTTTTCCTAACTCAGGTAACAAGAAAAAGGGCGGTGTTGAATTCCGAAACTCAACACGCAATGTCTCAGCAATTAAAATTAATATTCTGTTAAAATGTTAATGTAATATCTTATGAATATGCACATATTATATTAATATTGTAACAGAATATTTCAATATGGATAATGAAATAGTAAGGACAATTAAAAAATCGAAAATTTCAAACGTATAAATAAATATATAAAATACCTTCTCAATAAGCCAACAATGTAACGACATGGGGTCCACGGGCTCCGGCTCACCGTCGACGGCCGCGCTCCCACCCGCCCCGTTGCTATTGCTCAGACAATTGGACGCTGAAATGTGAAATATACGAAAAAAAATATATAAATGTTTGAGTTTAACTTAAGTGAACTCTTTCAATGCAAAAATATATATTTTTTAAGTGGCTACACTGTGGCCATACAAAGATACAATACAAAAAAAAAATACAAAAAGGTTCCTTAAGCATTTACCAAGGTCCAAAGCTTCAACAATAGCCGCCGGTAAGTCGGAAACAGGCGGCATCGGTGCTACAAGCGCTGCACGCACGCGTTCCAGCGCTCGTACAACAGCACCGCCGGCTGCTAGTTCCGAGCGAGCGCTTTCAAGCGCTGAATTGCGGTCGTTCAGCTTTTTGATGGAGAGTAGAATTTTATGACGCGCGCCTTTTGTTACACCTGGTGATGAGGAAAGAAGCCAAAACAATTTTCCTTAATAAAAATTAAAATATTTTCAAATGACCTAGTTTATAAACAGCTTAATATGTTATAACAGCCAAAAGTTATGTAGTTAGTATTGAAGGAAAATATAGATATTTTATTAATACAGTACTGTTCTCCATTGACAAATATAAAACAAGTGATAGATTTCTCCCTGTATTTGGTCATATCTGTACTATGTTTTAACAGACACAAATATATTTTTTTGAAAAACCAAATTTTGCATGAAAATGTCGGTAATGTCAGTCCTACAGGAAGCTACCACATTTTACTTTTACTTTCTCTTATAAAATAATGTGATAGGTATATAAAATATTCTACGAAATCTAAATTATATTATATAAAAATATACAAAAAATATACCTAATTTTTCCAAATACTTTTCATCCATTGCCATCATCTGTTCATACGTTATATTCGTAAACAACCACACGTACTTGTGCAGACGTAAACTTTTCAACCACTGAGCCACAGTAGACATACCGGGGTGTTCCGTATAATTATTACTTCTAAGATCATCTAGCCGTGTCTCACTGCCAGTCGTCCCGTACATTATACTTATGGGTCTTAATTGACTCAAACTATGTTCACTAGATAGAGAAAAACTTCGAGGTTTCTGTACAAATGCTTCATCACTCAAATTCTCAGCTGAAGAAGACATTTGCGTGAAATTACTCGAAGGAGGCGTTAAGCTATTAGATCTTTGCGATTTAGGCTGGACTATGGCCACATCTAAATTGAGCATTTCTTCCAAACTTAAGTCCACGTCTCGACCATTTTTCGAGAAGGACTCTTGTAATATGTCCGTATAAGACGAGTAGTCGGAATCTAATATTCCCCGAAATTCGACATTTTTGCCGATTGTCCTTCTAAACGTGTTATTGCTAGCCCAAATGTTTGTGTCGGGCAAAAGGCACGGGTCTATCCTCTGCTTCCACATGGACTCTGTGTTCCGGTTGCCGGATATATGATTTTCTAGATAGCGTAGCCATTGCGTTATTGTTCTGGAAAAATTGCGTATGAAAATAAATAATATCTGCTAAATATAAAGACTCAAAATAGAAAACGCAATGTACATTACAAATAGCGACGCCGTCGTAGTGCAGGGGCTCAAGCGTGTGACTGACACACGACGGTTGTGTGTTCGTTGACCACTCGATTTAATGAATTATTACTTATTAATATTTTTATTTCTCTGGTACCAAAGTAAAAAGCGAGCCGTTGAGTTCTGCTACTCTACTTTAACAGAAAAAATAGTTACCTCTGATCATGTATACTAAGAGCAGGATGAACCAGCATATATGACAACAGCTGCCTAGACAGGTCGGGCGCTATGGTCCGCCGAGGCGCGTCCACGCACCGCTGCACCAACGCCGGCGCTGCGGTCATGTAGACATTCTTGGCACGTTCGTTGTCTGTACGAAGTAGCGGGAGGAGGGTCAGGAGTTGGCGGAGACGGTCACCATCTGGAAGTGGAAATTTGTGATATTTTTGAAATATTTTAGAGGCACTGGCCTATTGCAGGACCACGAGCGTGCTACTGTAACGCACGTAGGTTCGATGCCCACTCGTTGGGTACGTCTTCAAAATTCTATCCTATATACGGGAAACAGCGTGAATCTAAAAAAAATATTTTAATGACCTATTCTAGCAAATAAAGGGCTGTGTTGAGTTCCGATATTCAACAAATGTCTCAAATATTGAGTATAATATGATGAATGTCCATGCTATGTGGAAAAACTATGAAGAGAGGTTTTTAAAGTTTTAAGAAATTGAATGTATTGTGCTGATGAAATTAAATACTTAATTTTTCAAAAAATGTCAAAGTGACTTAAACTTGGTGAGACATTAAAAATGGCATAAATAATTCAGTCTCTGCATAGATAAACAAAAAATATTAAACATCATTTGAAAAAATCTACCAGTTAATAAAAAGTATCATCGTACAAGTCATTTCAAAAACCAGACCAAATTAAACATTTATTATGATAGATAATAACACCTATCTAAATTAATGACAATGTTAGCTTATCTCTTTTATTTTATAAAAAATAAAGACATTAATGCTGGCCTTGTTCTTTAGTTATTATATCAGTTTTATCAATTTATTATACAATAACCTAAAATGAAGCTATTATGGCTCAGTGGGACAGTGTATAGATAAATGTAGTGGGTTGTGGGTTCAATGGACACTTGGGGAATAGGTTATATTGAATATTATAATAATTAGCTTCACGCTTTATTATAAACATAATTTTTGTAGCTTTATTCATAATTTGGGGCACAGCGGCACAAGCGAATACTGTGTATGCAACAGCCTACTGAGATTCCTCTGCCAACACTGCTAGGAGCTTGGAATGGAAAAAATTGCATTATATTGCACCAATAGTAAATTCACAAATAACTTTTTTCCTTATTATATTTTCTAGTGACATATGCATGATATAATATTATTTTATGCATGCGGTTTCTAATCATTCATTCATAAGCAATAATAATAAATTTAATAATTAAAGCAATATGTGTGTATATATATAGAGGAAAGCAGACATTGATGATTTGTCCTAAACAAAGGAGTTGAACTTTGTTTGATAAAAATATCTTACATATTTAATGTTTAAATAGGAAGTGAATGTCTAGAAGAAGAGAACATGCTCCATACCTTACAGACATTATAGTACAGTACATTTATAGTAGTAATAGTATTATTAATCATAGAATTTTACTATTCTTTTTATATAGATGTCTAAAATTTGGTTGCAGTACAAAAAATATAGAAATGATCTGAAAAAAAAAAATTATTAATTTGGAGGAGCTGTTCCCTTTTTCTTATTGAATCCACTTAACATCTCAGACCACAGTTTGAAATGATTGCCCGAGATGATGATGAGTTTTAGTCCATAATATGTATTTTGAGGCATATATTTAGGCAATAATTTTAAAAATTTATAGGATTTTTAACTAGTTAAATTAAAAAAGTAAAAAAAAAGAACTAGTTAAAAACATACCTTCTTCGTCATCGTCATCAGCCCTAGTAGCTAAGAGGCTGGCTAAAAGTGTTTCATCATTAGCGTCTATCTCCAGCCGTTCATCTTCAACGTGATGCTGCAGAGCCGCTTCCACCGCCCTTTGTACCAGGCGTAGTCCTGGCCACGGAACTCTTCGAGCCAAAGCACATGCTACTACTGTACGCTCACATGTGCCCCAATGCTCGAATAAACTTGCCACACCCCCGAGCTGCTCGTAAAATGTCCCGTTCATCATGCCAACAGCATAGCACCTCCTATATAAGATTTGTTTGTGTTCAACAGCTGATTATTCTCGCTAAATCTGTGTTCTGAACGAGGGCGGCAGCGATGGCGGCCACGCGTCCGTTGCGGTGAAATGTGCAAATTTTCTATTAATTTTGTAGGTAGATTGAAAACATAACATCGACTCTTATTCGACGGACAGTCAAATTATCAAGTTCCAAAATGGCCGACCACAGATTATTATGAGAAACAAAAAAATACATATGTCAAAATC
>JBAIZZ010000279.1:793126-823435 GCA_037355905.1 Heliconius aoede
ATGTATGCTATACGCGAGGCACACGCCATTACGCATACTAATTCGCTATAGCACCAACCATTAAATATATGGCTAGTTTATTTATTGCGAGTTTTTTTTAGCTTTCGTCAGAACATAGTGTTAAGACACTTCGTACTCCACATTCCGTCCAATTTTCGAGATATGTTGTATTATATGGTGGAACTAAAATTCAGCGCTCTGTCTCGTTGCTTGAGCGAGGAATGAGAATCGAACCTACAACTGTTGTTGCGCTGCGATGGCCTTATTGGGAGTATTTCTTATCTTCAAACAAAATAACGAAAACTTAAAATCTCTGTCAACATTTTCACAACAATTTCAATCTTAAATAGGATTCGACGCCACTCCTCATCACCTCATGCGATTATTCACTATATTACTGAGTCATCGTGGTCTCAATAAGCACTTGAATTTTTGTCTACAAATAATTTTTTTTTTGTGTTTTACATCTACATAAGCACTTTCTAATTTCATATGAATGTATATGAACACGAGTAGGTAAGTTTTTCTTTTATAATTTTACAACGAATGCATATCATATTTCATTCATCAAAATATATCCGATTTCTAATTCAAAAATATGAATTTATATGAATCTGTACGATTTTTTTATATTTAAACGATATAAAAGTGAGAAGGTTTTATTTATTTTAGAAACACTAGGTGTGTTTCTTATCAATTATTGTATTTTTGGTAAAAAATATTTTTTGTGTCTTAAATGGCGCAGTAGGGAAGGTTTTTAGGTTCAATTCCGAAATAATATTAGGTATTTTCATTTTAGGACATCCGTATCCTCAGGCGCCCAAGGTTGCGACGGTTAACGCGACGGCTGGGTTTTCATTACCCACAATTGGGAGAATGAAATATTTAATATTTTTCTTCCTCGCTTAATACTAGGTTCCCAGGTTCCCTTTGTCTACTCTGCCAGCTGAATGATACAGCGTGAAGCTAAAAAAATAGTAGGCTTGGAAGAAATGGAGAACTCTTAGACACCTTCAAATTCCTGCAGGAATAATCAGAAACTGAATTTTCCATGTTACACCTTAAAAGCTCACAAACAAAGCTACAGGCGACGAATAGTATATAAAACACAATATATGGCAGGGTAAATGGGCCGCAAAAGGGCTCGGCTCTGACCGACCTCGACCTATATACCCGTAGGTAAAACCTTTGCAGTATCTGCAATGTCTTGTAGGTGGAGGTAGCAGGTGTCTATTAGTACTGCGGTGTATGACATCATCATCATCGAGGGGATTTTTATATTTTATACGTATAAGGTAAAGTGTATCATAGTAAATGAACGTATGTATGTATTAGTAATATAGCTATTTATGGATATTCTTGATTTTGTAACTAGTTTGTTATAATTTGCTTTTTTAAAATTGATATCGCAGATTTTTTTATAGCCGTTAATGTTAATGTATAAGTGTAATTCACTCTCTGTCGTTACCAAAACAAGAAAATTAAATTATTAAATACTTCATTCTCTTCATTTGAAATCGAATCCACAATCCACAACAGTCGGATTGTTCTGACCGCCTCTCGCCCTCGTATGAGGCACCTAAGCATCACGAGATACAAATTAATAAAACTATTACACATCGATTGTGGGTTCGATACTCACTCTAAAAAATGAAGTATTTTCATATTGCTTTGAGAAATTATTATATTTAAATTATATATGACTCCTGAATTTGGTAGAAGTATCACGACATTGAGTTCCGCCAATCCACATGTAATGTTAGTTCCAAAGATACTGTTTTAAATAGTAGGAAAAAATAAGACTAAACCAATTATTCATGTCGATTTGTTAAATAAACTCTTTTGTTATAATTTTTCAATTTTTTTAAAAATATTTATTCAAAAAAATGGTATTAATATTACAAAAATATTTCATGTTTTCATTAAAGGTGTTAGGTGTCAGCTTTACTTAGAAGACTTTCAGTGTGGAAGTATAAATATAAGTTGGTTAAAGGACCACAGCTTTACAAAGAAAATAACAACGGATATTAACATTAAAAAAAAGAAAGAAACTTACACGTCACGAAAATGCCATATCATGCGCCAATTTTACGAACATTGAATTTGGAAGTGCTTTTGCTATCAAATAAGCCAGAAGCAAAAAAATACTTAAGTATATAGTAAGTAAACATATAAAACTTGGTTAAATTACAATTTGAACTACTTGAGCAACAACATCCGGCTTATATAATACATAAAAATAACAATATCATGATATCGAATTTCTTTTTATTGTCACTTTCCCCTTTTTATAAGAGCAGAATAATCGTAAAATTTATTCAATAATATATTATGTAACAGAGATGTTGATAAAAGAAGAATATAACGTTGTTTATGTTATTTATATATAACATTTGTAAGTAAGAGAAGATGTGAGGCAAGCGTGTGAGTTTAAACACCAAGGGACGTAACGAAGTGTTGTGTTCTGCCATTCAACACACAATATCTTAACCCAAGATTTTCGGCGCTGTCGTCCAGAGGACGGTCAGCTTTGGGAAGGTGATCACCTACACACTAGGCCAGTGTAGGCGAGCTCAGGTTGCTCTCGCGTGTTAACGACCCTCGACCCTCGACGACCTGCTCAGAGGAGCAGGTGACCCACCACCCTTGACTCTGCGACGTACCTGTCCCATTAAAATGTTTCCCGTGAAGCTAAAAAACATAATACCTATTAATTTAACGCAACATATGATACGAATTTTAAATATATAGATAATTATAAATTATTAAAACAAACAAATATGTATATGGTGGACAAAGTAATCATGTATTGTGATATCGACTGATAAGGTGATAAGGCGACAAATTGCGATGATAACCTGATGAGGGCACAGATAACGCGTCGATGATTCAAATTAATGCCGCCAGCATAAAGAAAGATATATTGTATTTATTTTAGATTCACTGTTAATAATTTTGCCACGTTCATGTTTGTATAGTCTTAGTTTTATTCGCTAATCAAAATATTATATATTTCATTATCTTTGGTAAACGAAGTGACACTTGTGCCGCTGCGCCACGACTGGTCACTTCTACCAACTGGACATTTTATCTTTTTCATGTAATAATATAATAGCATTAGCTATTTTATCGAAGGAATTGTCTAAGCTATTATTATTATGTTGGCAGTTACTCTATTGTCAAGATATTCATAGTGTGTATCATAAATATTACATTCAAATTATCAATTTTATTTTCGTATATTTCCTTTAACAAATACCAATAGACGGTAATAAGTTGTTAAAAACAGGAAAGATAAATAAATACACCAGCTTCACGCTGTATCCCGCACACAGCAGGGAACCTAGTGTTAAGACACTCCGTTCCTCACTTTCTGCCGAATTCTGGAGGCATTGTGTAATGAGTTGCAGAACTCAAAGCCGTGCTTTGCCCCCACACCAGAGCGAAGAAATAGAAATATAAACGTGAATAAATATTTCACATCCTCGAGTCGGGATCGAACCCACAATCGTCGCGCCCTTGTGCCGCTGCGCCACGACGACCTCAAGAGTAAAGATACAAAGAATATATAAAGGTCAATGTAAAAGGAATGTGATATGACCCACACTTATCTACATAATATATATTTGATTTTATGTGGTTTTTGTTATTTTTTTTTTGTATTAATATAAATAAAATAACCTGCACTATAATTATTAGTTTATTCTCAACCCTCTCAAGGAACACAAGTATTTCTACAAAAAATAGTATTTTACTTTATTAGTAATATATTTTATTTTACTGTAGACCGTAATATTTAATATTGTGTAAAGATTGTACGAGCCTTATCACTGTATCCGTTACATCAGCTGATCGATATCGATATTAAAAGTATATAGATAGATAAAATTATAAATACAAATACTATTCTTTTGTTATCGCTCTATAACTATACGCGCGCCAGAGTTATTGGTGGCGTTTTCACTTTACACTCATATGAATTTCCACTCTGCCACGACAGCCTTATAAAAAAAACGTCATAACCGGGATATATAATCTGTGCCAATTTTTTTTCTACTTTAGAGATATTCTGTTATAAGACGCTAAACCTTACACCGCACTTAATCATTATTTTCGTTAAAATGGCACAAATGATTTATTAATAATAAAATTTTATAAAACAGCCAATTTAATAGAAAAAAGTACTAATCTTGCAAAAACTTCAATTATTAACTATCACGAAGCTGACGTCAATACTATCTTATCTGGGTCAATAAAATTCGCTACCCATAAGTATTTGTTATTAAATGTCTCTAACACTTTAATAAGTGTTTTGTTATTATATTATAAGAATATTTGATTATAATGAAAAATATAACAGGCCAGTCGTCGCGCACTAGAGTGCGATTGTAAACGCGAACGGTTGTGGATTCGATTCCCACTCGAAGATATGAAACATTTACTATTTTCATTAGCTCGTTCTGGTGACGAAGAAAAGCGCGGAATTGAGTTCCACCATTTAACACAGAATGCATTTCTTAAAATATAATGGTTAGAGAAGAGGGAAAATACTTGACACCATAGATGCGCCGTCTATCAGCGCCTGGGACTTGCCACCCAAGTGTTGGTTCCTGGAACTCCTTTAAATTTGCTTTAAATACTGACACCAAATTCGAAATGAAAGAAAGAAAAGAAAGAGAATATAAGCAATTAATTTAAATTTCGGACAGAGTATCTTAACATTAGGTCCCGAGGTCCCTCTGCTTACGCTACTCTATATGAGGGATTCGTAGCATAGTTGCCCAGTTGTAAAAGAGTGTGGCTGTAACATGACAACTGTTGATTCGGTCCCCACTCGAAGTAATTAATTCTTTTTTATTAAAATTTACATTTCTTCGCTCTGGCACCAAGGCAAAAGCCCGGCGTTGAGTTCCACCAACACGCTATGCCTCGAAAAACCGGCGGAAAGTGGGGGGCGAAGTGTCTTCTCACCCTGCTGTGTGGAGAATACAGCGTAATTGATTATTATTTAATTAAGAACAGATTTTCGATCTGTACCGTACGTATTCGTATTACACACGAGGGTATACATGTCAGTGATAGTTGCAACAACTGATCCCAAGGCCCTGTAAGTAGGCTGTCGTATAACGTTACTGGTTTATTTATATATGAATATGTGAAATATTGATTAAACATGTTATATTGTACAATGTAGTTTTTTTGTTGAGTAATGAACTTGGCTACTACTATTTAAAAGACACTATAAAATTAGTATACTATCTTCAATCTCCTAATATTCAATTTTTTTTCTCCAAGGTTAATATTTAATGACACTAAATCTCTATCGATACAAACAATTGCCACGCCTGTAAGTGTCTCCTGCGACCTGGCTTTACTCTGAAAGGAATTTCTAGTGCACGCTCTTTCGAAAACCAACTGTTTTGGCATTCTTGGAATCGATTCTAAGCATTTACAAAATAAATCGAAATGCTTCGCGATAGAGTCTAAAATCGTATAGCATCAGTTATACCGTGAAGTGTTAGGGTTGAAAACGGCTTAAAAATATAATTATGAAAGATAAAAGGAGTAAAATGAGATCTTCGTGGCGCAGGGGCAAAAGCGAAAAGCGTACGGGAAATGAAATATTTAATATTTGTAATGCTGTTTGAACTGCTGCAAAAATTCAGATCAAAATTGGGAATGAAGAGTCTTAACAGTAGGTTACCAAGTTCCTCCTGCCTTCCCTGCCATGTCCGAAATACAGCTGCAGAAAACAGAAGTAACAATTACGTGACTATTGAAGCAACGGTTAGGGATTCAATTCCCGTTCGGAAAATTAAATCATTGTCATTCAAAATATTGAGTAGTGCTTGGGCAACGGAGTGAATTAGATATATATCTCTAAAAAAAAAAAGGTCTTGAAGCTTCTGTTATCATTATAATAAGGGTCCTTTTTATACATTCATCCATAATACGTATTTATTATTTTTCAATATTTTTGTATCTTGAATATATATGGTATATATAATAGCCACAAAAATATTATTAAATAAGATATAGCAACCCTACGTAGGGGCAAGTCGATGGCAAGTATGGCGCGGTCCCGTACAGCCGCGTAAAGTGTGGTGGTGATGGTATCTTTTCTTGGGAAAATCTGTCACGGATGGACGTTGTTTTTTTTATTATTATAGATTATACACTACGTCTTAAACGTTTAGTATATTATCATTAATTTTATAATTTATTAACGCAAAAAATACATATATTGAGTTCCCAAACACAGTGTTTTTTTAGTTTCGCTCATGTTGAAAATAATCTATACTTACAAGTGGGAATTGAACCTGCAACTATGACGTTTACAATGTGGCGCTGCCACACTGTACCACAACGGCGCTTATTAATTTTTCTTTGTATTTTATGGTTTGTTTCTTAAACTACAATAAACAAAATTTATTTTTAATATCACTTTAAAATAAATAAAATATCTTTTAATTTTTACTCACCTTTAAATTTTTCCACCAAATGAGACTCGAATAAATATTTATAATGTACTTCTTGAGGCCCATCGTGGTGCAGAGGACAAAGGTGCGACTGTAAACGCACAAGTGGTAGGTTTGATTCTCACTTGAGGAAATTATTTTTTAAATATATTTTTTAATTTACCTCGCTTTGGTAAAGAGGCAAACTGCAGGAGCTACTTCAAAATAGCATTAAATTGTTATGCTTTACTCTATGTTTATTTAATTCTTAATATCATTCAATATACTACTACTTTGAATAATTCTATAATCGATACACAAATAAATATAGTATTTTTATTGCAGAATTAAATGGAAATCTGTTCCGCACTGTATCAATTGAAATAAATATTTCATCTCCTCGTGTGGTGATCGAACCCACAACCATTCAGTTTTACAGTCACACTTTTTTATTCTACCCTATTATATGCCTATGTCCCATAGCGTGAAGCTGAAAATACATTTCTCTCTCCACCCCAACATATTCTGAAGAGCTTAAAAGCTTAAAGTTATAAAACAGAACTATTATATAAATCAACATTATGTAACATATTAGAGGCCGTCGTGGTGCAGTGGCACAAGGGTGTGACTGTAACGCAACGGTTGTGGGTTTGATCCCCACTCGAGAATTCCTCGACAACTTTCACTTCTGAAATATTTATTTTACGTTTGTATTTTCGCTCTGGTGTCGAGGCAAAAGGGCGGCGTTGAATTCTGCCCCTCAACACGCAATGCTTCCAGAAATCGGCAGAAAGTGGGGAACGAAGTGTCTTAACCTTCCCTCAGCCTACCCTGCTGTGTGCGGGATACAGCGTGAAGCTGATTATGTAACAAGCAACCAGCACGTTCACTATTGTGATAGATTTAATACAAATTGCAGTCAATTTCACCGGTTAAGTGTTCAACCGTCAACTTAACGATGAAATTGCATGTTAAATATACAACGCTTACTCGTTAATACAGCGATTTCAATTATGAAACTCAATATTGGAAAAGGCGTCGGCGATGCGTCAGTTGGCAAGTGTTTGAGGGTACACAATGGTCGTAGGTTTGATCCTCGAAAGAGATTGTGACAAAATATTGTTAAATGTTAAAAATATCCCCATAATATATATGTCAGGTAATATAAACAATGCAATTACTGTATAATTACTGTCCTGATTTTGTTGTCAGCGTGATCCCGTGGCAGAGCGTTTTATTGCAATTAAGAATTTGATTCTTGGGAGAATGAATTTTTTCGCGGAACGGAGTGTCGTTCTCCATATGCGGGATCTACCCCGCTATATGCGAGATATAGAGTAAAACTAAAAAACATAATAAATATATTTTTTTATTTAATCTTACACTGTATCCTGCAGATAGCATTACGACACTCCTTTCTGACATCGAGCGGGGATGAAATCTCTAACAAGTCGGTTGTACAGTCCAACTTTGTGCCCCTGCGCCACGACTGTCCTCATTATAATTATGCTTAATATTAACTTGCTTATCTATGATATTATTAAATCGCTTATTTCACAAAAAAGTATTTACACATACTGATTTAGCAATTCAATATTCTTTACTAGCAAAAATTGTGACAAAGTAGTTCAAATATATTACTGTCAAAAACAATTGGAAGCCTTCGCTCACTTTGGTTTCGTAATAATATTTATAATAATGACATTGGTAAAAGTATAATATTAAAATGAAATTTTCGTTTATATATATTATTCAATATTTACTTGCTATTTGGAAACGACCAGCAGGTGTTTTTTTTTTTAGGAAGTATGAAGGCCGAGGACATTTCATATTCTAATATATGAAATGTCCTCAGCCTTCATACTTCTAATAGCTTATTGTTCATCGTATTCAAATCTGTGACCTTCTATGCACTTTAAGTTGAATATTCATAATTTTTATCTTTATATCAGATAAGTGTCCATTTTGATGCAGTAGGCTAGCATCTGGCTGTAAACGCGACGGTTGTGGGTTCGTACGTGCGTTGATTCAATTATATTTGATTGATTCTCCTGAGTGGAAATCGAACCCGCAACCGTCGCGTGAAACGCACCAATTAAGCTAATTTCTGCTTATCGTGTCGTAAAAAAATGCAATAAAACCAGTTTTTAAATTTTTACGCGAATATAGATAGAAAATTTTTACTGTACATGAGTATTGATTTAACGGTGTTTAAATATGTAAATACAGCCGTTGCTCAGACAGCTTAAACATATTATTAGCGATCGCCTAAGTCAGGGTTGTCATTTTTAATATAGCATTTTATGAATTATAAAGTTTCTTGTTTTCTGCTTTACGCCGCATTTTGTCTTGGCACCGCGCACTACACGCAATGTCTCGAAAATTATGTGGAAAATGGGCACCAGGGCGCTTTGAGACTAGAGTCCCTTTTCCTATCCTGCTATGCGGGAATAATTATAAAGCTATTTTTGTATTATTAATATCTTCATAAGAAATGTTTCTCAAAAATGACTCGATATGCAAAATATATTACCTTACATATGTTGTACAACTGTCTCTCTTTTATGACATGCCGCCATTAATCTTAACACTTTCCTTGAGGGGGTTCATAAATTTTTTATTGCTTCCTCAAATATAGACATATCGAGTATGTATTTTATGTATAATAAATACTACCTACTAGGATTTGACCGTACAAATTAAATGTACAGACAAACTTAAAAATAGTTCTTGCTAACATTATATTATAATTTACTTAGCCTTACTCTTTATCGTATGATAGGGTAGGCGGAGACAACTCAAGCCCATATTTATAAGTCGCTCTCAAATCGAAGATCAATTTTGAAATGACATTTTGTTTGCTTTTAAAGATTAATTTTATTTTATAAATGAAAACGGCATCCCAAGATAACTCTCAAGGTCGATGTCAGGGTTGAGAGAAGTTTATATATACGGCCTTAATATTAAAATCATCTCAACTATATGCCGAATGCGTGGTTGTCAGCGCCCCTCTTTTTCTTGCCAGAGCAGAGGACGAGGGTATGGGCGTATCGAGAAATATATTCCAGGGGTGTAAATAATTCTTTTTTTTAAAAATCACAGAAATTTTTTCGTGGGCACAAGAATATTCTGCTCGTTAGATGACGGTCGAAAGATGCTTGCAAAAGTCTATTTATTGAAAGAAAAATTAATATTTTAATTTAAAAATAAAACCCACGTAAAGTTACAAACAAAAACCAGTCAAAAATCGTTTGAGTGAAACCATTACCCTGCTACATCAATAAGTATTGTCCGCCGGCAGATTCAGCAACGCGGCTAGCCGGTGAAAGCTTCGTTTCTCTCAGTGAATGTGCTTAAATAAACTATATACAATTACCATGTAATCGGAATGCAATATTTGATAAGTGAATGGAATTTGTTTTTTTATTTTTTTTTTTATTTTTCTGCTTCACGCTGTATCTCGTAAGTAGAGATGTAGGCAGAGGGAATGTAACGATAAGACCCTCCGCTGACCCACTTTGAGGCATGTGGCGGATTCAACGCCGCACTTCACTTCAGCAAGACATGAAAATATTATATACTTTATTTCCTCGATTGTTGACTCTTCTTTTTTAAAAAGATTGTTTTATAATAGACTCATATGTTATTTTCCTTAGTGAGACACATTCGCCAGTTTCACCATGCGGTGGCAGAGTGAATGTGTAAAGATATTCTATACATTTCTGCTCTAAATTTGGAGATATTGCATTCTCATTAGAGGTAATCGTGATATAATGCAGTACTCATTATGTCTAACTGTAAATACAAGTATTGTGGGTTCGATTCTCACTCGGGGGATTGAAATATTTTCGTTTCTGTGCACTGGGAGCAAGACATGACAGTCACAATGGTGTCATATATTATATATAGTTCTTAGTATCAAGTGTTTTCTTTAAATATAATTTGAAATCATAACCGGAATCAGAATGACTAATGCTATAATTGTGACTCCAAATTGTTCTGTAATTCAAAAAGTTCTATTAAAATATTCGGCATTATCAATCAATTTCCGCAAAAAAATATTTTAAGTGTTAAATTGTGTTTTATCGTATCATATGATTAAAATCATTTTCATAAGAAGTAATATAATAAATTTCATAAAAATTTTGATTACTTATAATTTAAAAGATGTATATATATATATATATATATATATATATATATATAGAGGCCGCCGTGGTGCAGTGGCACAAGGGTGCCGCCCGCAAACGCGACGGTTGTGGGTTCGATTCCCACTCGAAGAAGTGAATTTTTCTTTACGTTTATATTTCCATTTTTCTTCGCTCTGGTGTCGAGGCGTAAAGCTGAAAAAAAATTACAGAAAAAAAGAATTTATTTTCACAGATAAACAATCATTTATCGAAACTGAACCAATATTAATTTATAAATTATCACTTTAGAAAACAGCAGAGAAAAAAAAGCAACTAATTCATTAAAAGCGAGTACTAAATAGAACGGTCTCACGTACTTTTTGCCTCTATTTGTATTATGGTTAGTGCCACACAACCGAATTATCTTATTTCGAACTATATATACATAAATTCAGAGTTTAAAATCAGTTACAGCAGCAGTTAAAGCAAGACGAACGGATTGACATGCCTTCTTCACACGCATTTGATAAGTTAATTATTACCGGGCGACAGTAAAGGCTCTTCGTGTGATCGAACTTTGCTCTACATTTAATAATTGTTGTAAAAAAAAAGAGGGAAATGTGTTAATCTTTGAATACAATGGCGAAAATTCAATTATATTTCATGGCATTTGAATATATTGCGGGTTGAATTGAAGAGCGTATAACAGTAATC
The DNA here is from genome assembly GCA_037355905.1 of Heliconius aoede. NCBI lineage: Eukaryota > Metazoa > Arthropoda > Insecta > Lepidoptera > Nymphalidae > Heliconius > Heliconius aoede. The sequence continues at coordinate 804,429 of JBAIZZ010000279.1, forward strand.
GCGACAGATGCGAGTTCGATTCCCGCTCAAGTAAATTAAATATTTTCATTTCCTCACTGGTAACGAGCTCAACACTCTGCCTTCAGAATTCTTTCCCCGAATTCCGAAAGCATGGGCTTGGAGGCACAAGTGGGGAACGTAGTGTCTTATCATTAGGTATCCAGATTCCCTCTGCCTAACCTGGTAAGTTCAGAATTCAGCGGGAAGCTGAAAAAACAACGAAATAAAGCGCATATTATTTCTATACTTTAACTGGAATTTGGCAAATTACACTAAATATAAATGCAATTTTAAAAGCAAATAAATGTTCGTAGTATATTAAGATAATGGCTGATATTTCGTTCTATTTATGTAATATTTCGGTCTATATATAATATTTCGGTCTATTGGAATGAAGAAAATGGGAAAAAAGTGGGGAATGGAATGTCGCAAGGTCAAAGTTCACTCTACTTACCTTGTTACACGGAATACAGTGACAAGTAAAAAAAATATATGTATATTTAAAATACAATATTTTAAAAAAGGTACATCCCCACTCTAAATATGTGTTATCCTGGTTTTTAACATGCAAAATGTACAGATTCGATAATTTTTTTTATAATGACCGTAAGATTAAGTTCTCTTTAAGGAAAGGTCATGTTAAATATAAGAATTAAACACTATGCAATTGGGTTTATCCATTTAAACCCAATATGTCTCTTTAAGCACAGCGTGAATAACAGGCCGTTCCACCTGATCACAGCGTGTGGCTCAAGGGAGTGGATTGTTTTCATTTTCCTCACTCTGGTGACAAGACAGAGCGCAGTATAGTGTTCCACCACTGAATATGAAATCTGACGATAATCGGAAGGTGGGGAAATAAGTCTGGACATTGCATTCTCTCCGTATGGAAAGCGAACCCACGACCATCAGGCTGCTCGTCAGGCTTCATTATATTATTGTACTTTAAAAAGGAGTGTCTATAAGTATAATAAAACAGTAACTCACCGCTGTCCGTACATGGAAGATATATAAAAAAATCTATTATAGGGAAATTTATTCATATAATTGAAGCCAAAATATTGATTTAATTTTTTTTTATCCGTTTGTTTGTGCGTTTATTTACACTAATATCAGAATCGGCTGACTGAACTGATATCGGTGCAGTTTTCAAAATTGTAGTAAGGCAGACATCACATAACATTTATTATGTGTTTTATTTAAATTCATTGTAATTTCGAGGCACAATATTTAATTATGTAATACAAGCGGGAGAAGCCGCGAGCGGGTCCTTAGTATATTATATAAGGAAGTAAAAATAAATTTCACTTAACAAAGCAGGTTCACATTCATCCACAATAGAATAAGGCCTAGAACATTGAATAGAGGACGTATTAGATTCTGCTCTTGTCTGGTTTGTCCGGTGAATGACCGGTCCGGTTGCCAGCCTTATATGGGCTGGTTTTCTTCTTTAAATCTATCTATAAAAAGATCCTCATAAATTGGTCTTAGAATACACTATGGCGTTTTGAGCTGACATTTTCTTGATATTAATAACACTATATATTATTTAGGTATCACACACTTAGAACAAACAACCCTACGCTACCCTGTTGTGCGCGGGATACAGCGTGAAGCTGATTTTTATTTTCTAAACTTAGAACAAAAACTGTTTTAAATGTTACTTATATAATACGAAAATTTCAATCGAAGATATTCTCCATAGTGAACGTTGATGTACAACACATTAGCCACGATGATAGCTTATACCGATATGATTATCATATAGGGGATGCTGGGTACGTAAGTCACAATGGGTTGAAAGTTACAAAAGCTTAGCAGAATGGTCTAATTGTAATTGACGTGAAATATTATTATTAATTGTTAGAATAAAATGCAGAAGCCGTCATGGTGCACGCATAAATACACAGAGTGTAAACACGACTTTTATTGGTTCGATTTCCAGTCGGGGCAATGAACTATTTAAAACATTTCCTTTCACTGTTAACAAGACAAAGCGCGTCATCGTGTACCGCACACTAGATTTTCTGTCTGCTGTTTGAGTGTCGAGTTAAAAAAAAGTGTAATTTGATGAGTGCTTGCATGCCACACCTTTCGCTATTATACAGTATTACAAAGTGTTTGTTACATTCGTCCCCGCTCTCCCCTAGTGTAAGTGATATATAATAGATTTACAGTCCAGTATTCTAACGGTCGCAACGTGACAGATAGCTGAATGCGGTTTTTGCTTTAACAGAGCCATATTGATTTCCACGAATACATTGTATATTGATGCCAGTATTTGTTGTCTAAAGAGAAGACTGACAAGGATACAACTTAGGGGTTGTCAGAGAAATCTAAGTGTTAAGATATGATCTTCCATTCCCATAAAAACAGGGGAAAAGTAGGGATACCTACTTTCCGCCGAATTCTAGAAACATTGCGTGTTGAGTGGCGGAACTCAACGCCGCGCTTTGCGTTACCAGAGCGAGGAAGTGCAAATAATAAATTTACATTTCACTTGTACCAACTTGTACCAGTTTAAATTGTTACTAAATCGTTAATTGTTAAGTATTTGAGTTTACTTCATATTTAGATTACAGCTTCAAGTAATAGAGCCGCGAGCCTCACTCCATGTTTAGAAGTTTGACAATGCTGACTTACAACACAATTTGAAATTCACCATAAAACAATGAACCGGTTGAATTATCTAAATAACTCAACCACACCCTTATCCAGAATAATATTTGTTGAGCAATATACTTAATGATAAATATTTAAAAGGATATTTTTTTTGTAATTTTTATAGAATTACATAGTTGTCTGTCTGTCACGCTTACGAGAATGTTGAAATTGTTATCTGTGTATATGAGAGGTATCATCTGCAAAAATTAACTTTGTCAACTTTTATAAGTTGACTTCCCATTGACCTACGATCATAAAACTCATACAGAACCCTCGGTGAGGGTCCAACTTACACTTGAGAGATTACCCGTGTATTTTGAATTAAATATTTACTTCGATATAATTATCTAGTTATATTTTACATTCCAATTTGAAACAGGTAATTGTGTATCTAAAGAAAACACTAAGTGTATAATAAATATGTCTACTCTACCTTAAGGCTTTATTCAGTTAGCACAAATAGTAATTTCAACTGCTGCCATAGGGCCATTTAAATATAATATACAATTACGATTCTTTTTTTTTTCAGCTTACCGTTATATCACGCATATAGTAGTATAAACAGACGGAGCCTAGTTTTAAAACTCTCTGTTCCCTATCTTCCGGGAATATATAACTTATATTATGCCATGGAGATCTCAAATATGCATATGTATTTATAAAGGTTTAGACACACTGAACACACAGGCTGCTCTAACAAAAGGCAGTGTGTGTCGTACATTAGCATTTCAATGACATACGAGTGTGTACCTGATGTTTCGGAAAGTTATAAAATATAATAAGTAAAGTTCAAGCACCTGGGTGGTCCCCAATTCATATGCCGGCTGCAACGAAACTTTATTACTTAAATGACCTAGTAATTAAGGAGTGAAAGGATAGTTTTCTTTTCCTTATGAATATATCATACATTTTGAAAAGAATTTTTTGTTAAAAATTACCCCATTCCTTTTATTTTGTTCTCTTGTTTCGGAGCTTAACGCAGTGCCGCACCAGCTAGTTCTATAAAGAAAACCGCGCCATGGATTTTTTTAGTTGAATCTCATTTTGTATAGAATATGTAATTCAATGAATTTGAATCGATAATTACTGTGTTCAATGTGACATTTCTGAACCGCGTAACGTCATAACATCATTACACAATATGAGATCGTATTGAAAGAAATAATGAAATCTATTATAAATTTAACCTAACACTATATGCTATACCTGATACCTGAATAGATAATGGCGAACCGTCAATTTGTAAAGAAGATAAGACAAGAAGAAGAGAGAAGGAGAATTTAGGTTTTTAGTTTAAGTTTTAAACTACAAAATGCATATCATAATCATAATGTATAGATTTTGACAAACAATACATAACAAAAATACTTAACATTTTCATACGCAATACCTTGGCGTAAAGGTTCCGTCGACTTACCCTGCTTTATATGGGATACAGCGTCAACCTAAGACAAACAAACCATAAAAAAGTGACATCGCTATCTGCTCTATATTTGTAGAGCGGTATATTTTATATGGGACGAGCAAACATAGACTCCATACAGTGGGAATGCGGCACGGCCACAGTCGAAATGAGTGTAAACAGGTTCCCATCGGAAGTCTAACCGTTTGTAAATCCGGCGTTGGCGTTAATAAAAAAAATAAATTTAAAGTCAGGATGTTAGTAATTTGAAACTTATTTTTTAAATATATATACCTGTTATCGTTTTGACACCGTCGTTTAAGTAATGTGAGCAGTCGATATTCTTGAATGAAGCCACATATTCGTTATTTTTTTTTCTAGCCACTACTACGCCACTCAACATACAGTGTAGAGACAACGATGAATATTAGAGTGTATTTTTCCAACTAGTAACTGAGATCAATATCATCGTTTACACTTTTTTTTGTCTTTTAAAAATCTTTTCTCGCATAAATAATATTGGTAGAACAAGTCACTTATTTAAAAAAAAAAGTATTTTTTGTATTAGTGAGGAAAGTGAATAATGGAAAAATTGGAAAAAAGTTGACACAAGAGTGTGACTGTAACACGATGGTTCCACAACCTCGAATCCACATTCGATCCTCACTCGAAGAAATGAAACATTTATTTACGCTTATATTTCCATTTCTTCGGTCTGGTATCCAGGCAAAGCGCGGCGTTGAGTTTTGCCGCTCAACACGCAATGCCTCCAGTATTCGGCAGAAAGTGGGGAAAGGAGTCTTTTAACAGGTAAGGTTCTCTCTGCCTTCTGTGTCACCCTCCTGTGTGCGGGATACAGTGTGAAGTTGAAGAGTTGATGAAAAATATTTATAATGTCTAAACGTAATAAAAAAAAACCTTTTATTCTCCTGATAGTTTTTCACGTTTATACATCTTGACAGTAATAACGAAAGATAAGCTATAATTAAAATTGATTTTACGACTGTTTGAAAAGATTTATTTTATTACAATCGTAAATGTTATAGTATTCTAGTGTTCTAGAAAGGTGTAACGACATGTCGAAACTTAGCGCGCTCCACCTTGGACGCCTTATAAAGCTCCCGTTAATGTGCACGAGTAAATGTCATAACTATACTAATCAAAGTGAGAAGGACAGTGTATAGTATATAATATATGTTAATTTCCTAGAAATTATACATTTTTTTGAGGACAGTCGTGGCGGAGAGATACAAAGCATGATTGTAAACGCGACTGGTTGTGGGTTCGATCCCCATACGAAGAAATTAAATATTTAATTTTATATTTTCATTTCTTCACTTTGGTGTCGAGGAAAAGTTTGGTGTTCAGCTCGGCCACTAAGTAAGCACTAAGTGAATGGGGAACGGAGTGTCTTAACGCTAGGTTCCCTCTGCCTACCCTGCTGTGTGCGGCATACAACATAAAGCTGATTTAATTTTTTTTTAATATATTTTTTTAATTTTATTTCAATTGTGTTGTTATACAATAAGTATATTTTTTTTTATTTTTACACAACACAAAAAAAATTCAAAAATGTGCTTCTTGAAATTAGCTCGTTTAACCAAAGAAACTGTTCATCTTGATAATATTAATATATAATTATATGTCAATGAATGGACCTATTTCGCGAATAAAACCCATATTCAATTCGCACGTGGGTTAGTGCAAGGTTACTTGCAACGAATTATGAAAACATAAACTATATGAACATTGTAAGTTACACTAGGCTTATAAAATTCAATTAAAAAAACATTTACATAAAATAAAATGTCTGTCTGTGATTTATTTTGTGATAAGGCTTTCACTGACTAATAGAAGGTAGCTCCATAGCTCCTATATAACCTACTTCATACGCCGGAATCCCCTTGGGATAGGGATCTACGTGGAAAAAATCAAATTTGCCGCGCGCCACATTTATTTAAGTATATGAAGTTATTAGCAGAAATGTATTATTTAGAAACTAAAATGTTATATTCTCAATTTATAGTCTTTTTAAAAACAAAATTCCTAGATGTATTTTTTTTTATTTGGCCATTTTGGATTATTGCGATTCAATATTCGAACTCTTAGTGGCTTTTATCTAAAACTATGATTATTGCGATCCAATATTCGATTCTTAGTGGCTTTTCTATAAAACTTACACTATAATTTTATAGTATATTTTTTTTCACTACTCTAGTTATTTCTGGTTGTATGTTTTTACGCAATGCCACTGGTGAATCTCCAAAATTATTAAATTCGGTTTATCTTAAAGTTTTTATAACACATGTGGAAGCTGTTATTACATATATTTATTACGAAACAGCATTCATTTCAAGTATTTGTGTAATATTTCATCTAACATTACGTACGACGTCCGTAGTTACACTATAATTATACATTACTATCGCTAGATCTTTAAGCGTCTATAAAAGATTATTTTTTAAGACCGTCTAATAGATGTTGAGTAAAATATAGCAATTAAATATTTACAACTGACGATGTAATTTATATAGTTTTACTTTTAAGTATGGACTCGAATTGATATTAGGCGTCATTTTATTGAGACTAAAGTTAAAGCTATTATATTAAGTACCTATATTCGTAAGGTGTGTACATACACATTTATATGGAAATATAAATTTAAATAAATATTTCATTTCCTCAAGTGAGGATCGAACCCACAACCAGTCACGTTTACAGTCACACTTTTTCTCTCTGCGCCACTCACACTTTTTCTCTGGTTTCTAGCTTTCCCTAACTTAGCTCACATCGCGTGTTTCTTCATTATATGTACATAATGCGTTTTTTTTTTTCGTATAATCTCGAAAAATACAAAAGAGACAAGATTATTATAGTAAATGACAGTTGTGTGACATGTAATGTTCGCTTAATATTTGTTGAACTTTACTCAGTTTAATACGCCGTTCCCATGAGCCGTTACCCCATAGTCGAAGTAATCATTTTCTATAACATCTTATGTAAATATTATATGAAGAAAAGATAGAGATACAAGTGAAGTACAGGTTTGCTTAGATGTAATGTTACGTTGGCTATTTTGCACTGAATCCTTCTTATAGGAATCCCCTTGTAAGCAGGCCCTGTTAGCAGAGGGTACGTGAGAACCTGGTGTTAAGACACTCCGTTCTATTAAGACAAATGCGATAGCCACTTTTCACTGAATTCTCGAGGCGTGACTATAAAATAAAAAAATAATTTAAGCGGGCGAAGCCGCAGGCGAGTTGTTAGTTCAGTATCGATTCGTTTCCCATCTGTATATAATGTATACCTGCTTTTCTAAATTCATAGCATCTAAACCTCCGTAGTGAGTAAGGGCTGGCCCCTAGCGGTGAATATTCACTTGATTCCCATCCATAATTTCCTCTCGCTCGCAAACAATAGTTTAGTCTGTAGATAAAAGTAGTGCTGTAAGATTGTAAATACAAGTTTTTGTTTACAACAGTTTCACTTGCGGTGAAAGTACTTCATATTGTTGGTATTTTGAACGTTATGATACATACTTGCTACGATTTAAGTTTCTAAAAGAATGTTTATTTTATTTAGTTACAGTATAAGGCGATATTGGATTAAGCTTATGAATAAAAAACTTGATTAAGCTCGGTTTGTTATATTTTCTACTTACAAATTGACGTTAAAATAGTGAAATAAGGAAAATGGACGGATCGAGAGTGAATAACTGCAAATTTTCTTTTTTCCCTTTTTTTCTTTTTTCTTTTACCCTTTCTTAATTTCAATACTTTACCTAGAGACCAAAATTGAAATATGAATGCTGTGACTGTAAATTTGAATTTAACTTTCTTCTTTTAGCTTCGTTATATCGCCTGCACATAGCAGAGTACACAGAGGTAAACTGAGAAGTTAGTGTTGAGACTCTTCTTTTACCATTAAGACTCTTTCTCTTTTGTTGAGTGGTGGATCGATCGCACACTTGTCACCTGTACAAGCCTAAATTGTACATTAATTTCTCACAATTTAAACAAATGACACTAAATCTACAACGAAAAATACATTTCTATAATATTCTCCAACGAAAATGCAAATATAGATATTAATAATCCTACCAAATAGAAGTTGTACATAACAATTCGTTTTAATGTAATTAATGTTTGAGTATAAGCCAAAATATAAATAGCGAATATAAATAAGTAGAACCGGCTGAATAGTGTTATCGTAATCTGTTTAAAATCGGTTCAGACAATCCGCTTTGGTGACCATGTAATTGGATTTACATATTGTCTATTGCACGTTTCCATTGTAGACCTGTGAGGATATAGGCAAGACTATTATTTGGAAATTTTCGGTATAAAATGTTTATATTTATAGTTTTTATTTTTAATCGAATACTGTAAAAAGAGGAGGTTACCTATTCGACTGTTATTATTTATAATGTTTACCTTAGAACTTTTGACTGGGTGAACCGATTTTGATGATACTTTTTTTATTTGAAAACTGGTGCTTCCCATATGGTCCCATTCCTGACAGTATTACTTGTGAGAAACATCACATATGTCTTAAATTTGCATTAGGTGTATTCGCGACAAATGGGACGATTAATTGAATATCGCGCTAACCGATTACGACGGTTTTTTTTATTAGGCCATTTCAAGCACGATTCAATAATCAAGTTAAATATAATTGTCAGTAGTGTTAAGTCCTAATGTTAATATTTTGAAATAAATCCGAAAGGAAAAATTGTATTCTATAATGAGAAATTATTATAGAATACAATTTTGCAGACATATCAGTGTCAGTCAATCAGTGGACACAGTACAGAATTTCGAGTGTTTACACACACGGTCGCGGTCACGGGGACTGCCAGGCGTAGACCATAGTGTAGGTATTAACTGTGTGTGAAATACGTTTTCACACTCTACCGGCCAGTGTGAACTTAATATACCAATTTGTTTGAAAAGTATTTATGGTGATTTTGTATTGTTTGTATTGAAGCGTGTATACTATGTATTATGTAGGTTATACTTATTGTATTGTAGGCCGAGTGGAATATTAATATATGTATTGTAATATTTATATAGTTTTCTATGTACGGGTTTTTTTTCTACGCACGGACTATAGAGTATTTAGTAGATTCACTATATAGTTGTTGACACAGCCGTCGGGTCACGTCAAACAATTGAAATTGAATTGAAATGTTGGAAATAAAATAAACATTTGGACTTTACTAAATTTAATGTTTATGTTTTCACTTCAGGGTTTCAGCCCAAATATAGCAGAGTATACAGAGAGAACCTAGTGTCTAAGTGACTTTGTTCTCCCATTTTCGGCCGCAATCCAGATATTAGGCAGCGGAAACCTGGGAACTGTCTTCTTATACGTTTTTAGTGTAGCTTAAATAATTAAAGTTGTAAACCTTAATAGATTTTAGTTTTAGTTTACACAAAAAAAATATGTCGTTGACAAAAAATTGTAAACGTATTGGCCTACTTCGTTTAATCTACTAAGTAATTATGGGATAAAAGAACGAGTCAGTAATTTTTTTAATATTAAGTTTTTTAAGTGAGTCCAGTAGGGACAGGTTGAGAGCTCGATCCACACTCGAGGAATCATAATATTTAATATATTAATTTCTTCAAGACTAATCTTGACACCAGGACGAGCTTAGGCACTTAGACGCGGCATGAGCTCCGCCACTCAACATACAATGGACCAGAATTTGGCGGAAAGTGGAAAACGGAAATGTCTTAATGGGAACGGAGTGTCTTAACAATAAGTTCTCAGGTTCCCCGCTTACCCTGCTATATACAGTGTAAAGTTGATAAAAATACATTATTGAATTACGTTTTACGCGTACGTACATTACGTGGTTTCTTAGTGCAATCATATTACTGAATCTCAGCTTCAACTCTATTTATTTTGATATACTTCTTGCTTCTCTCTACTGCATTTCTAGTTCCTTCCAGAGTGCCAAAAATGTGATCACAAAAGTATTTTTTTATATATTAAAATATCCTTTTTATTGCGCGTTGTCATATTTACGCCTTGAAAAGTTGCTCATCGCGCTGGATATTGTGACATATGAAAAATAAAAGGTCGATATGATCTTATAATAGCGATCCATACAAATTGAAGGCGAAAATAGTTTTTATATACTTTTGATGGCGAGAATCTTTCTCGACGCGAAGGAAGATAAGAAAGATACCACTGTCAATTATATAATACACAAAAAAAACACATTTAAAACATGCCCATGTAACTTTCCATAGATGCCATCATCAATAATGTTACTTTCAAAGATTACACGTACAAATGATGTAGCTTTGCATAGTGATTGATGAATTCATTGGAGCTGGTGTTCCTCTTCGCTGTCGGCTCATGTCTACATCGATTTTCCTATTGCGAGCTATTGGATTGAGGCGTTTGACTGTAAACGCGACGATTGTCGGTTCGATTCCCACTAGCGGAATGAGGTATTATTTAAATTCGACGGAAAGTGGTGGACTGAGTTTCTTAACACTAGGTGGCTTCTATATGCAGATACAGCATGAGTTATTAGCTCTGAGATTCGTCATAAAATAATGTTTCTATATTATTTAACATAATATGCTAACTACGCAGTTGACGTATATTTGTCGAAACTCGAAAATATTAAGTTATATAATAAACTAGTAATCCACTTTGTGCAAAAAAGGAATGCTATTTACTTTATTAATTTTAGATAATTCATATTCAATGCACACGGTATGCAGTTAATTTTATCAAATATTTCACAATCTTAATATAAAATTCTAAAATAATTAAATCAATCATATTAAAACTGTATGAAGTCACGTCCATCCATCACGTTATTGCTATTGCTTCATTACTTTAGCTTTCCACAGATCAATACACATTACGGGGACTACCCCGCCCCAGTTGCCCTGTACAGACCATTAGTTATAGCGACTATACGATCATCCATCTTGTGAAGAAAGTTTTGTTTACCTACTCTAGATTACAAAGTAAACGTAGTTATTTATTATTATAATGCATGTTTAGAATTAATTTAATATTATATTTAAATTAATATATTTGTTTATTTTACACACACACACACACACACACACACACACAGCGCAGGCACAGGAAACCTGGGAACCTAATGTAGGGATACACTGTTCAAATTAAAATACTTCTGTTCATCACCCCTAGTTCCCCTAGTTGGGGGAATAAATTATTTTCATGACTTCACTCAGGTTACAAGGCAAAGTTGTCTTGAGCACCGCCACTCAACATGCAGTATCTCAAAAACTGAGGAATGAAGTGGTTTAACACTAGATATAGAAGAATAATTGCCTTAACTTAAAGAATAATAGCAACAATATAGCAATATTTGGTATTAAAACCACTAGCGGTTTTCAAGTGAAATATAATATGAAAAAGCTAGCTTCAGCCTGAATTTCAGAAAAAGCCTGAGACCTCCAATTTTGATACAGAACCCACGGTGGGCGTGACCGACTTGCACTTTTATTGTCGGTCGAAACAAATAGATGTAAATGTGCCCTCACTGTGAGTTGATAAATCGCCAAATAATAATGCAACTTTTTGTACTTTTTTGTTCTATATTTCGTTGTATGTTCATTTAGCAGAGGAAGCGAAAAAAGCTTAAAAAAAGTTTCATGAAAAACTTAAAATTAAAACAAAAACTTATTTCTTTAAGTAAGCATTCTAACATAGTTATAGTAAGTAGTCGGTACACAGTAGCTGCAGAGTGTAATATTCGTGTTCAATGATCATTGTAATGATAATTTATCTGGGAATAGCGTGAGGCGGTCGCCGCTTCTTTATATACTCGTAGGTATTATCCGTTAATAAAAACGTTTCAAAGAAAATTACATATTATGTTACGTAACGAAGAAAAACGGTTATAATACTAGTACTTAACAAATTGTTTTCGATTATTCTTTTTTTTTTTTCAACTTCTATTTCATCTATTTAAATAGAATGGTGTTTTTACGATCACATTATAATATTATAAGTGTATTTTAAGTTCATGAACTAAAACATAAATAATAATGGCTTAATTATGCTGACACTTATAATAAGTTTTAGGATATTCTAGTGTCAAGACACTCTTTATACCTATCCTATTATAGCAATATCCTACTTGTGTGTCTTACCTACCTGACCTCTTAAAAATATAATATTTTGTATGACATGGATTATAACAAAAAAGTTAATAACAATTTTCCAGGTGTACGTGTAGTTGATTGAAGGTTCGATTCCCACCTAAAGAAATGGAACATTTGATTTACATTTCCTCGCTCTGGTAATGGGGCCAAGCGCGCCGTTGAGTTCCACCATTTCTGTTCAATGCCATTAGCATTCGGCGGTAAGTGGGGAACGGGAGAGTCTTTATGAGAACTCAGTTCTTTAAATTCTAGTACTAGGTTAGATTCTCTAAGCTTACTCTGCGATGTACAGGATACAGGTGAAGCTCAAAAAAAAAAACTTTATATAGAATGATCGGAATTCCAAACCACATTCGACAATACAAACACCAAAGATACTCCAAGATTATTACACCAGAAAGTAAATGTGAAAGTAAAAGCGAGTTATAAAATAACATAATTGTATCTCAACAACTCCGCGGTACAAAATGTGATGATTGAGATTAAAACAAATGCTTACGTTAAATGTTATACATAAATAAATATATAATATGTTGAGGCGGTCATGGCGCAGGGGCACAAGGATGCGACTGCGGGTTCGATTTCCACTCGGGGGTATGTAATATTTTACATTTCTTCGCTAGAGAGGCTTTTGCCTCGTTCAGTTTCGCCATTAAATACGGAATATTTAAAGTTTTCTCTGCCCACAAATGTATAGAATGTGTATAGAATAATAGAAATGTGTGTCAAGGACGGTGTCGGTGTCACGGACGGCAGTGACGCAATCTAACGTCGGAAAAGCGGGGAAATGCCCATCCACTGATGATTGAATGAATCATGAATCGAACCCACACCCACTACTTTACATTCAGATGTATCTAAATTCAGAGAAAAATCTACCACGATTTTCTCTAAATTCAGCCCCCATCACATAACGTTTCATAACTACCGTAAGAAGATTAATTTGTAAAACGGCAGACATTATCTGGGACTGGCGTGTAATTTCTGTAACAGTGCATTTATACGCGTTGCATATCGATATTATTAAATACAAACCCAAAACACTCTTAAAACCGACAGCATAAAACTTAAAATTCCTTACGATCATTTCACATGTGTCCAGATACATGCTTCGTCTCGTTTCTTCTGTTATAATAAAAAAAGAGATAGGTAATGTCATCAATATGCACATTTCAGTCAAAATCTCGCGGTTTCCTTGGCATAGTTGTACATAACTGTACTGTATGTGGTTCCGTGATCTTTATCGTGTGGAGTCTTACATGTTAAGTAATGACATAAAAAAACATCTATATATTTATAATTATACAATATGGTTTTGAGTTCTAAGATATCGATGAAAATAGAGAGAGATTTTTTCTCACACGGCATTTTAACGTGTAATACTAATATAGAAGAAGGAAAAAATAACTTAATATATTAATATCCGCAAAAATTTTGATAACAAGATATTTATCATTTAATAAATTCTAACTGTGTTTATAACAATATAAAAATTCAATCAAATCTAACCGCAAGGAGCAATAACAAAAGGAGGAAAATTTCCATTTTTCCTGTTACAATAATAAGATACTTCTAATATATTGTTTATTTTTTGTTAAGTACTCAAGTTTTTATATGACTCTAAGAGTACTTTCAAATATTTCATAGTAAGTAAAAAAAAAACTAACGGCCCGTTGATGTCTTTTATACGGAATAGCGTGCAGTATTTCTGAAGAATAACTGGAACTAATTTGTGCATTATCGTCATAAAATATTGCTAAAAACTAGTCTCGTCTTACGAAATCATATTTCAAAGAAAACGTGCTCATCTGAATGTAATAAATAGTTGTATATTTTTTATTTTTTTTACGAGAGAGGACAAGGCAAACGAGGTTTCCCTCGTATTCCTGTCCCACGCCAACCCCTGAGCTGCTGCCACGGTCGCTGGTTGCCTAAGATGGGCTTTCCTAGAGTAACCTAAGATCTTACTCAGTTGGACTTGATTCTTAACATGCGAAATCCTCCTGTGGTATTATGCTGTAGTTTTATGCTATAGATTATGATTATGATTATTTAATATCTCATCGGATTTGGGAGCCTATGTAATATCTTAAATAATATATACATATATTATTTAAGATATTACATAAAAGAAGTATGTTTCTACATGAATAAATAAAATACTAACTGCTTATAATTTAAATTATTATGAAGAATTCAAAAATAAAATGTTAATTTATACAGACAAATTACAATAATATTGTTGATTTTAATTCAAGGTTATTACGTCAAACTAACACTATGTAAGTGGATTTTTCATAAAGAACAATTATTTGCGTTGAACAAAACTATTATTACAATAAAGATGGGGATCTAGAGAAAATAAAAAAAAAATTCAATAATTCTTTAAATTTGTTTATAATTTGATAATAATTCCTTGATTTCGATATTTAACGATATTACGATATTTTTTTTAATTTTACTACTGCTTTAATACAAATTTCTATTGAGAAACGATTTCTTGTAACATTTTTGGTTTGAGAGCTAAAGTAATTGATTGAAATAGATTTAGATTGCACGGAAATGACGACGTCTGAGTGTAAATGCGATGCTTGTGGATTGGAACGATGGTGAGAAAGTCAAAGCACGGCGTTGAGTTCCGCCAGTTTTTCGGAGTTTCTTGACAATATCTTCTTCCTGTTATGAAACGTAATTTTTTTCCCCCATAAGTATCACTATAACAATTCTCAGATTTGTTAACAAAATCAAAAAAAATATTATAAAAAAACATAAAATATTAAATAATATTTTATTGACTATAAAATTGTAAATCTCAGCACTTGCATACTTGCATACCGTCAGCACATCTATAGAGCACGCGTCGTGTTGTTGACTCACTTTCATTAAACGAGAGCGTAGCAATTAACTAGATGTCAGTGTAAGCAAATTGTAATAATGCACGTTATTATTATTTTTTTTTTTACGAAAATTGCAATCTTTCATATGATTTGATATTTCATCATGATTATATAGCCGTAGTTGGGTAATGGTGCAGCATTTGAATGTGACTGTAGTGGGTTCTATGACAGTTCTGGGGACTCATTACATATAGAATGATAAAATATATACACTAATGTCACGTCAACACATGTGATCTCATAAGATATCACGTTGCTCACTTTTCCTTAACAAATCTTGCATATGTGATCCAATCACTCAAGTCCTTACGTGTGGTCTTACATCCACACATGTCACTTTCACATATATGATTTCACATTCATAGATTGAACACTACCACTTTTTTGAGAATATAGCTCTTGCTTTACTCTGACGGCCATTAAAGATAGGCCAGAGACGAGGGATAGATAACTATTCCCCTCTGGAGAACTAAAGTGCACAAATGGTTTCGTAAATAAATCTTTATTTCTTTTTGTAATTTGTAACACATAAAAATGATTACTTTGGGCTGTCCCCAAAAGTATATAAGAAATATATATGTATGTTAGGATATGTATGTATGTATGTAAGAGATAAAAATTCTGTCAAAGATTTTTTATTAGAAATTTTAAAGTGGAACAGTTCTGTCATATATAATTCCTGCCTAAAGGAGAAGGGGCAAAAATGTATGGAACCTGGGACCACCCCCCGATAGTAATAAGACGTATGTCTATAAGTTACTTCGGTAGGAACTTTTACAAGGACAGCTTTGTTGTCACACTTCCGTTCCGTCCGTTCAGAGATATAAGAGTCATAAGTCTCCCGTTCTCTTTTTATTACTACTTTTTAAGTACTATATTTATGTTATGTATTTTTTGGAGTAAAAAAATAATTATATCTATCTAAATGGACAACCGTGAGAACAAAGCTGTCATGGGAAAAAATATTCCTATTAAAAAGACCTGACTAATGACATATGTGTTATAACTATTGGATGGTGGTCTCGATCTGCCCATTTATCTTTAACCATTTAGGTAGCGCACGCAGCTCTCGATTGCCTACCAAAGGCTTTTGTAACACCAAAAAATTTTGCAAATTTTGGACGCGGGAACGTCCTATTGGCATATTCCAAGTAATGTATGTGGTATCTTCCAAGAAATCTATTTACTCAAAATAAAAAGAATTTTTCAAATCAAACAAATAGTCCCTGATATTAACTTTATAAAAATTGTAGCCGTTTTTTACTATTTTTCGTGAAAATGGAACAAACATTCATCCCATCACATACTTTCAAATTTACAATTACAATACGTTATTGTATTTATAATATGATGAGGATTTTTCCAATCTCAAAGAAAACGTGAAGAACAAAGTGTATTCTTTTTATTCTCTATGTCTTTAAATAGCGAGTTGAGTCACTATTTATTTAGACTCACCTGCTAAAACAACGCGTTATGTCAACCAAAAGAAATAGTCTGCGTTATGTTTGTGTAAATACTGATTCACACAGTCGTCTTATCACACGATCAATGAATGTGGAACTAACTATGTAAATAAGAAATAATAATATTTGAACTTGAAACGTTGTGGGGAATCTTCGTCATTGACACACAGTTCACACAGTTTCATACGGTTTAGTTCTGCATAGAAAGCCCGTGATTGAGATCCACCGAAGAAAAATTCTGGGGAAAGTGGTAAAAAGCTGATTTTTAGAGAGCCTAGTATTATATATAAGATTATAAGATACTCTATACCTACGTATTTAATATTGAATTGGATTGAAAGCCAAAATAAATTTTTCTTGAAGTGGTATTTAAAACGGCGCCTACAAATTTTAAAATGTAACTCCAACAAGTAGTATGAAGCCACCTTCACCCATTGATCCCTCTGTTTCCCACGTTAGTACAAGACGTAGACCATTTACGTTCCGCATTAAATTCATTAGTTCTTATGAATACAGATCGACGGTGATATCTCGTGAGAACCAGTAAACTATATTGAATAAACGGTCGGTTAGGCAGGGGAACCAAGTGTCAGAGCGGAACTTAACGCCGTGTTTTGCATCATTATTGAATACGACAATTTTTGGATGAAAATATTAATTCCCGTCGAATTTTATATCTATGGAAAAATTTTAAACATATTAAAATAATTACTTGGTTGTTATCAAACGTTTAATTTTTATCCGTTATAATATCAGGGAAACGAATGGTAAAATTTAAATGTAAAAATAATGAATATTTAAATGTATTTAATAATTTTTATAAATATGAAAAAAAAATGTACGAATGTATGTCAAGGAAATTTTTGAAAATAGTTAAAAATGAAACATCGTGTTTGGGTACCGGAAGTGACATCGGGCATGTGGGCTTTCACCACCTGCTACACGTGTCTACTAGCTCGGAATGGCCCAACCACCGAAACCGGCATTGCGTTTGTATGTAATATAGCATAACCATAATTCTCTGTACAGAATACAGGATGTACTCAAATATTTCCATTTTCTCCGCTCTGGTGTCGAGGCAAAGCTGCTGCATTCGGTATACAGTGTGATGCTAAAATTCGATTTCAGTTCGATTCGATTCAATTCGGTTCGATTCCCATACGAGGACATAAAATATTTATTATTTTCACAATGGGAACACTAGGTTCCCAGGGTCCCATGTACGGGATACCCTTACCCTGTGGTGTGCGGGGTACAGGTTGAAAACACTTTTTTTTATCCTACCTTAAAATATTCATATACTTACTAGTGGCGTGGCAAGACGACATATGGACTATATTCGAGAGACGCGTGCGCACGGCTTTGCACCGGAACAAAACGCTTCGTGACATGACGCCGTCAAACGGTAAAGCTCTTGTTATATTATACTCTATGTAATTCTAGATATTTCTTATTTTGTATGTTGATGTAGTAAAAAATAAGTAATTATCAAATATTTTACGAATTTTGTGTTGTAGATACAAATTGATAAAATACTGACCATAGATGTGCAGAGATATCTCTCGTTTCACGTACTTTCGTTCGTTCAAGTTTGAAGTGCTTATTTACTTAACGCGCCCAGTACGGAAAAAACCTAAAATAACAGAAAATGCGTTTCTGGACTCCGGATCTATCTAGCCTATAACCATCCCGGGAAGTCAGGGAACAACTCCTCGAAATTCCACGCTTATAGACTCGGCCGTTTCGGAGTCTATAGCGAACAGACAAACACACGAACAGACATTACTTTTTATATATATAGATTACTCTGTCATGGCGAGGTTTTCATCTAGAAGTAGCGACTGATCATCATAAATAATGAGATAAAAAAAATACTATAGTTGTATTACTGTTGCATTGCTGTACATTTTACATTGCTTGTGCTTTATATACGTTATTCTTGACATGGTGAATAAACAAAAAATACATCCACATCTTAAGCTATTCAATACTAATTCTAATCTATTCGAAAATTGTTTTGTATTGAGTGTTCCTATCACTATTTATGAAAGTTTCTTTATTCACAATGCGAGAGGAGTGTATTAAGAATAGCTTAACTTTTTCTGTAAAAAAAGAACAAGAGCGTGACTAAATAAACCTATTTGTGGTCTATATGACGTATTCTTGAAGCAATTTCGGTGATATTTCCTCAAATTTTATAAAAATAAATTTGAAAAGTAGCATTTTTATTTATTAAAATATAATTGCAATTTGCTTATAAAGAGAAATAGTTCTTTTTATTTGTAAGGCGCTTATTAAATTCAAATGAAAACCATTCAATGTAATAATCAGGTTAAGGCATACACGTATTTAGGGCACAAAAACGTGACTTGCCTACTTGACGAATGTTACGCGATTAAGTACGGCTTCTGATTAC
>JBAIZZ010000280.1:0-131698 GCA_037355905.1 Heliconius aoede
TGGCGGCATCGTTCAGTAATAAAATATGCGATTATTTACTTGTTTAAAAATATCAAAACCTTTTTTTTTTAAATATTGTGGATTGTTGAAAGCCTTTTTAAGTATTATATTATTGTTAAATAATTATAATTAAAAGCTTCATATACTGTACCATAATTTAGTAGCCAATGTAGTGTCTAAGTATTATTGCTATTGGGCGATAGATGGCTCTAGTTTAATGCTAATTTGAATGTACAAACACTTATTTTAAAATTATATTACAACGTAATAAATAAACTGAAGTAAGTAGATACAGAATGTTTCAGCAAATTAAAGCGGTTTATGAAGATACGCTTTATAATATTATTTAATATTTATTTTACATTTAGGCAGTACAAATAAAGTTTCAAATTTTGTGGAAAAATTGTCCAACTTTATTTTACACTCAAGATATACAAAAAAAAAAAGAATAATTTGACACTTACAGAAGTTTAACAAATTACCAAAAGCAACAGTAAAGCGAAACTGACACGTAATTTTAAATGATAAGGTTAATAATTGAATGTAACAAAAGAGACCAATACAATTCAAATGCGCTGCGTGCGGATGATTAATTAAATTTATATTTGTTTTTAGAAGTTAATATGAAATGTTCACAACTAAATATTCTAAAAAATATAATGGTTGTATTGTTTTCCTTTTGTGCCTTTTAAAGTTTAAATATAATTTTTCATCTTCACAAGCCAAAACATTGAGACCATTGGCGTGAGTGTGACACAAGTGTGCGGTTGAAAACGCGACGTTTGTGAGTTCGATTTCCACTAGGGCAATGATGAGTACATATATACGCGGGATAACGCGTGCAACTTAGTTAAAATGTTTATCACGCTAACAGACTAACCAAAAAAACATCAAATGTTTTTAAAAATATAATCCCAGATCATTAAACACTGAAAATATTTCAAACATAACTTTTCTAATAACCACCTTGCAGGCTTCTCTAAAATAAATGAAGTATAAATATTTAATATTACAATTTCTTCAATATATAGATAGGTATTTACTAAAATTCTTTATTAACATTCACAATTTGTTCAAGACTGAACGTTACCTGAAAGCGAGAAGTTATGACGACGATGAGTGGCTGATACAGTTTGATTGAATTAAAACTTCATCTTAAATCTTCCAAGTTTTATGAGCCCAAATACTTTACGATTTATATGGCGGTTTTAGCATAATCCTTGAAGACTTTATTTTGATATCTCGGGTATTATTGGATTTTGTGTTTTTGGTAATTTATATTGAAATTTTTAAGAATGTTAAAACATTTTGTATTTGGCAGCGTTGTTAATTTTGAATTTTTTAATTAAAGTTCTGTGGTACATTTACACATTTGCCAAGGTAAGGCAAGCGGCCTTACAGCTTATTGGAGCTTGTGGACGCTTGTTCACATGCTCCAATACTTCACAAAAATTTTAATACTATTTATACGCTTGCGAGTGCATTATTGTTAGTTCCCCCTGATTCTTTCCCTCCCTCTGATTCCTGAGCCGCCACCTCGGTCGCTGGTCACTTAAGCTGAGCTGACCGCCCAGGTGGCATCGTGCCCATCTTCCCTTTTGAATTATTCCTCTCCCCACCCCTGCCGATTCAGGCAGGGCCATCATATAAACGGGCTATAAGCCCGCCCAAAGACGCACCCATAATAGATCTAATCTGATGTTTGACTAAATTGGTGTATAATAACTAACATTTATTAACATTTATATTATCATTTTTTCGCTCTGGTGTCAAGGCAAAGCGTGGTGTTGAGTTCTGCCACTCAACATGCAATGCCTCCAGAATTCGGCAGAAAGTGGGGAACGGAGTGTCTTAACAGGAGGTTTCTTCTGCCTACCCTGCTGTGTGCGGGATACAGCGTGAATTTAATTATTTTTTTCAACTGCTTTCTTGAACCAGCTGAAACTTTCGTTTTTAATGTATGGATATTGTCTTTAAACTGATATTTTAATAAGAAAATAATGCAGGTTGGTAATGAAATAATTGTGTATTCCAAGAGAGTGAAGTCGAAAGCCAGTTACTAGTAATCAAATATACTTGATGAATAATAATTTCGGTCAAAATTTATTGTTATAACTAAAAGCAAAATTTATGCCACAAAGACATGAAATTTGAATTGATGGAGAAGAACCTCGTTCTAAAACACTTAACAATTTTCGCACTGACATTGTGCGGTATTCTCGAATATTATTCCAAAATTCAAAGTTAACTCAGAAATATTATTTTATAAAGTTTATAAGTAAAAATAAAATTAAATCAGCTTCACGCTGTATCCCGCACACAGCAGGGTAGGCAGAGAGAACCTAGTGTTAAGACACTCCGTTCCTCACTTTCCGTCGAATTCAGGAGGCATTACATGTTGAGTGGCGGAACTCAAAGCCGCTACCACCCATAACCATCACGCTAGTTACACCATACGTAGTGCCGCTGGGCCACGACGGCCTCATGAAAATAACAAATTTTTCCTATTGCGAATTGAACCCATGACAGTCGTGTGTAATCAGACAATATTGTTTCTATTTCATTATATACCTTGTCATGTAATTGTAATATTTATATTAATGTATTGAATATATTATGATATTGAAATAAAAATATAATAAAACTATCTGTTCTTAATAGGGATTTAGTCATCTTAAGAACGAGAAAAAATACAATTACATTATCAATTAGAAAAAATATATTTATAAATCACGTGTTTCCTATATTAAAATATAATAAATAACATACATAATTTAGTTATTATTATTCAATTCTTAATTTAATCTGACATATATATGGCTGTCGTCGATGACACCAGAAGTCTCGGAGCCAGTTGACGGCACTCATTCCAGCGCAATGTGGTTCTGCAGGCGCATCACTGTAAATTTAAGTAAATCAACAAAATATTCGTATTTATATATAAAATTCTCACAATTACCACAAATAATTTGTTTTTTTTTAAATTACAACATTTGTAACATTTAATAGTCTGTAGGCGTTGCATCACGAAATTAAAAAAAAAAAAACTTTTTTAGCTATTCTTTTTGCTCAGGCACTCTTGAGATTATTAAAAAATATTTAGTTTAGTACCTGTAACCGTGTCCGTTTCCATCAGCCCATTCGTGGAATCCTGTCTCGTCTATATTTTCACCTGAAAATAATTTATTTAGTTTAAGTAATTGAAATTATCCTTTTTAGGAAAAATTGTTTGAATGGAGGAAGATAAGCCTAATATGAAGTTAGAAATCAGATAAGATTTTTCTATATCTTTTTATTGTATACCACTACTATTACTATGTGGATGAAATTTATATAGGTACATTTTACCTGTGTGAAATAAAGATCGCGCCTGAAGAAGCATTGTTATACAGTACAGTAGATAAAAAAATGTGTCCGGTGGTGGAACTCAGCGCCTCAATTGTTACCAGAGAAACGAAATGCAAAATATTACATTTCCTCGAGCGAGAACCGAACCCACAGCCTGTCGTTTACATTTATTCCCCAAAATATCATATAAAACATAATTAATGTAATTATAACAAATAGCGCCCGCTTGCCGAAGTCCGAAGGGACTATTGAAAATGTGCCAGACAATTATAAATTACTTTAATTTAAAAGAGCTCGGGGCGTATCGGCAGTAAATCATAGATATTTATTATTATTTATATGAGTAAAACATACAAAATAAATTTTAATGTATGTTTAATCTATTTCATTGTGTATGACATATATTTTTTATATGACTAATTTGTCGGCAGAGAAAGCCTAGTGTCAAGACACTCTTCTCTCAATGTCCATCTAAATTCGAGAGATGTGTGTTCAGTAGCTGAACTCAATGCCGCATTTTATCACTTATTTATAAGAGTTAGATATATGGCGTCGCGATCTTTTTTTTTTGAAGTATTATTACTTTTGAAGTATTATTGAATATTTTTGTCATACAACGTACTGACATAAATAAATAACTATTTTTGCAGCGCATGCGCTTAAAGAAATTTGATGGCGTTCCTTATTATTATTATTACGTTATTTAAGACTAACTAAGACTTGCACCGTAATGTTATATATCGTATAGCACTTCTGAAGAATGTAGCTTTCATACAGAGAGTCAATCGGACCAGTAGATCCAGAGATCTTAGCGTTTATAGAAACAAACAAACTCTTCCGCTTTATATTAATGTAGATTTTAACTAACTTAAAAAAGGAGGTTATATTAGGAGGTAGGTTCGACCCACTACCAGTGGGGTTTACAGTCGCACTGGTGTCCCTGCACCACGACTAGCATTCTGTATCTGTCCCCTGAAGTTGTGAATGACACATGACATTTTTATTTCGTCGAAACCATAACCGTGACATACTTAATACAAAATAATGGACTTTCCAACTCAAAAAGAATATTTAAATTCCAGTAATTCCTGAGGTTAGTGTGATCATCCAAACATACTCAGCTTATAACATTAATATAAAAGAATGTATGCTTCATTGTATAAATTAAAGCTACATTTTTTTTAAATAAAGTAACTATATTAGTTTTAATACTTTGGTGTTTTAATTGGCATATTTGAAACTATGCACGTAATATTTTAAAATGTTGCTTAACAATAAATTCTGTTAATATTTTGAATTTCATTCGAAAAGATAATGAAATATAGTTGAGATTTATGAAACTATAATAATATAACAACTCGTTGTTGAGTAGCGTCTGGCTGTTAACCCGGCGGTTGGGAGTTTGAATCCCACTCGTGGCAATGAGTTATTCTCATTTTCTCATTACCAGCTCGTTAGGTTCCACCACTCAACATTTACTCGAAATTTTTAATTGGGCGTAAAGTGGAGAATGGAGGGTAGTAACACTAGGCCCCACTTCCTACTCTGCAGCGTCTGTACGCTGAGCGTAACGCTGATAAAACAAAACTAAGATTAAATAATGAATAATAAGTATATGCAATACCTTTAATAAAAAAAATAATAAAAAAATAAAGTGAAGTACACACCATAAATATTTTTCCATACTTTATAGTTGTCCAAGTTGTTGATGCCCAACCATACGATGAGCTTGTAATCGCTGTCTATGCTCGGTAAGTGCATCGCGCGCACTAGCTTCTGCATGAACTTGAATTCTTCCTATAAAAAAAATCCTATAGAGTTTATTTTTGTATGTCAAAATTATTTAAAAAATAAAAATATCGTATCGGTCGCCAGGCGTGTGACTGCAAACGCGAGACAACCTCTCGCGTTTTTTTTTATTAATTTTTTTTAATAGATGTCTGCAATATGGAGGATACAGCGTGAAACTGAAAAAAAAATGCTTTATTTTTTTTACAGCGTGAACGGCTGTATCCCGCATATTCTAGGATAGGCACAGGGAATCTAGTATTGTGACACTGAAAATATTAAATAAGATTTTTTTAACAGCCTATTTTTAATTGAATTTAGCTCTTTATGTTTAAGCCGTTTCACATGTTTAATATGGAATTATTTCTAAGTAATACTTACTAAAGACTTGGGCACTGCGAGTGTGGCACCGTCTCTTTCACATCGTTCCTTCGCAACCGACCACGTTTGTGATTGGTAGATGATCTTATAGCCTACTC
This sequence comes from Heliconius aoede, assembly GCA_037355905.1. NCBI lineage: Eukaryota > Metazoa > Arthropoda > Insecta > Lepidoptera > Nymphalidae > Heliconius > Heliconius aoede. The sequence continues at coordinate 5,616 of JBAIZZ010000280.1, forward strand.
CTGTCACTTCATCAACAATGTAACCTGAAATACAAAATTATTTATATTAAGATCAAAAATAATGTTATTTATTTTAGATTTTTGATAAATGTCTTAGCACTAGGTTTCTAGACTCCCTCCGCCTACCCTGCTATGTGCCTGCCAAGATATCTTATCTATGGTTTATTTAGAAAGAACTTACCTTGGCCATAGCGGGAAAATGAAAAAAAAAAAATATTCAATGAGGATTTGTATTTTTTTTGAATTTAGAATTCTTAATATCAGATAAAATTATGATATTTTGCTCATTGAGATTATAACGGATTAAGGAATTATTTGTGTTATTAACCGGATTATTTAGGTGATTTAAAAATCTATTATTATATGATTTAAAATAAAATGTAGGTATATGATATAAATAATTAACAATCAACAAATATATTCGGTGCTTAGAATAAAATACTATATAATATATAAAGAAACGTTCAAGTACTAAATATAAGACCCTTTGAAATTTACGAGACTTGAGCACCGTTTTATATTATGATCGCTAAAATTATTAGATTTTTAATTTCATGAAAATTATACTGTAAAAAATATAAATGTAGAAAGGGTTAGGGTTTTTGTTCATTAATAAGAGAATTAAAAAAAATAATGGCCGCTATATCGTACTCGTATATATACGTAAATAATTGCGATTATTGTTAAACCAGTGACTCGCTCGGAAAGGGAACGGAGTGTCTCAACACCAGGTTTTCAAGTCCCTCCGATTACCCATGCAATGCGCATACGGGCTGACAGCTTGTGGCTGGAAAGACTATTTTTTGAATTCATACATTTTGTTTGATAGATACAAATTATTTATTAAAAAAAAAATCATTCTTCAAATATAAACGAAATCTAATATACTAAAGATAGTGTGTTTATTACGTATCCACTACAAGTTAGAGCACTAAAAAGTAAGACTAAATGACGCGTACTATACTTTTAAAATCACTAGTTTTGTTCGCTTTAAAGTCTGAACATGATACCTTCGAACAAGTGAGTAGGTAGCGTCAGCAAGTAAACGTTATACATTATATAGTATTATTTAAAAAGTAAGTAGTTTTTATTTTTTTAATATATCGAATATTCAATATATTTAACGAAATAACTAAAATTTGAATTGAATTGAGGTTTTATTAGCTTCACAAGCAGTAGGGAAGAGTAGGGCAGGCAGAGGGAATCTAGTGTTATGACACTCCGTTCTTTAATTTTAAAATTTTAAAATTTTGAGATTCGAATTTTTAACACGTTTCATATTAAGCCCGGAACGCCGCGCTTTGGCTTTTTAATAGAACAAGAAAATGAAAACAATTTATTAACATTCATTAAAAGCCTGCCTACCCTGCTGTGTGCGGAATACAGCGTAAAGCTGATTTTTTTTATTCCCCCGCGTGAAAATCAAACTCACAACTCTCAGGCTTACATTCGCTACTACTACGACTATTAATTTTAGTCTTATCACTTACAATTTTGTTAGATATATCTACTAAACTAAACTAAATTCCCATGTGAACAGTACAAGAGTACTTACCGTCAGGAGCCTCGCATCGGATGCAGGTCAGCGCAATAAAGAATGTGACAATCGTAGCTCGCCTGCAATCAGACGACAAAACTGCATTGAGTTTCCTTTTATTTTTATTTCTATGATAATAGTGTGTAGATACTTAATGAGGAGATAACAAGTTTTGTGTTTTGTTGGAGAAAATATACATTTATTATTTATTTATAAACTATATATATATATAATTATATGTAATTTATAATTATATATATTATTATTTATTTATTGTATATAGCAGGAATAAACTTTCTGCAAAATTCGGCAGAAAGTGGGGAACGGGGTGTCTTAATACCGAGGTTCCCTCTGTCTACCCTGCTGTGTGCGGGACACAGCGTGAAGCTGAAGTACGGAATACTTGGTGCGCGAGTCCGAGTAGCACTTGGCTGATTTTTTTATATAGGTAGGTATATAATTCTTGGTGTAGTGTGGAGGTGCCATGGTTGTAGGATCCAAAATGACTTTTGGAAAATATTTTTCATTCTTAAATATGTAATGTAAAGAAGAGAACAGCGTGATTTAACATTTAATCTTCTTTGTAACTTGCAATATTATGTGTTTACTATAAATTACTTTAGTTTATTTAAACGTCAACATAATTTATATTGATAACAACTTTACATCGACCCTTGACTTGTTTTAGATTAGATGTCGGTCAATAATCTTTAGTGTTATGAAATAAATTTTGTATTTTCTTCATTTTATATACATGTACCTATATATGTATGTATGCACTCAGGCCAGAGACAGTGTCTGGGCCAAATGTATAGGTCTAGTGATCAATCACTGCGTTCATATTGTGTGCATTGGCTGACATACGGTTCTCTTTTTAAATATAATAAAAACACGTTTTCGACATGATATTATGTCTTGTACGATTCGAACTTTTCTTTTAAATCATAAAACGTTTTTGAATTTGAGTTTCGCCACAACAAGCAGGCAATGTCTTCAGAATTCGGCGGCGAGTGTAAATCTTAATACTAGCTTACTACCCTCCTGTATGTGGAATAAAGCGGCTAAAATAAATTATGTACATTTATTTTTGCCGTTTGCCTTTTGTAAGTACATCAATATGTACTTACAAAAACTTTATAAATCTATAAACTTTATATATAAAAAATTTTTATGAGAGACACTCGTAAAAAGAAAATAATACTATTTCGAATAAACTTGTATAAAAAGTTATAGTTTTATAGAATAAATATATATAAAATTATTAATTACAATTTTTTTTATTTAATTTACTTATGAAACCTTATATTATTAAAAAAATATAAAATAAAAAACTACTTACATATTTAACCCTGACATGAATATATTTTATCGAATATACCGATTTTCTCTTATAAATATTATGTATATAGTTCACTTTCACTATCTATACACACACTAATATAGAATGATAAAACTATATTAATAATAATTTATAAGTTTATTATTTCACACAAAAATTATTAAAAAAAAAAAAGAAACAGAAATGTGTATTCTCTCAAGCGACGGTCCTGTTACTGCGTTTGCTCGTGTATTTATAGTGTAATGCAACGGTACTTTGAAACGGTTTCGCTTAAATATTTTCTTTTATCTTTATGTATATCATATCTATCTATATAATATAGAAAGGAATATTTATATAAAGAGATATATATTTATTGTATGATCGTCTGAATTTATATGATTTTTTATTTCTTTTTTTCTTATTTCACATTTTTTTTCACCTGTGGTTCGGCCGCCGTGGTCAAAAGTATAATTATATGTAATAGACTTGTGATAAATTCTAAGTGCCTGAGGTAATTCTAAGTTCTACTTCCTCAATAAACTGAATATCTTAACTCAGAAATAAAAAGGCAATACTTACTACTAATATATAAAACTGTGAACTAAAAGAAGTTGTGTGATATATTTATACATATATGGCCGTCGGACGGACGTGGGTTACATCGAAACGATTTATTTTGTAGCATAAAGAAATAAATTCCATACCATACACGTAAATATTTTATTAATCCGACCCAAGACTTCCTGAGATTAGCGCGTTCATACTATATGTAATTCAAAAAATCAGTTTACATGTAATGATCTGATGATATGATCTATAAATAATTAATATTATACAATTAAGCAATTATTGACATTGAATATGGTAAAGTTATGTTTGGCGTACAATGGCGATCGCTAAGTACACAACACATATTACGTACAATATGCACTCGTATATTAAAATATTCACTAAGTTAATGACCTTGCCGAGCCACTGTTCGTCTGTCACCAGGTTGTATCTCACGAACAGTGGTAGTTACTTACTGAATGTCACCAGGTCCTCTGCTTCCTATCTTGGTAAAGGAACAAAAGAGTAAAGCATTTTTTTTAATGTAAGTTAGAAACTTAGTTCATTTTGAATAATTATGGAATATCCATTTTATCGCAATAAACGTATTGCGACAATAGTTAAAAATAACTATTACTCATATTAAAAACTCTAAGAATATATCGTTACGGGTTGTCGGTTCGATTAAAATGAAATATTTATTTAAATTTATTTATATATTTATTTTCATTTCTTTTCTCTGTAATGGCAAAACTCAGCATTAAGTTCCACCATATAAGTAAATGGGGAACGGAGTGTCTTAACACTAAAATCCTTCTGCCTACCCTGCTGTGTGCGGGACACAGCGTGAAACTGATTTATTTTAATATATATTATATATTAAAGTTTGCCGCAAGACGTGTAAGTCGCAAGATTTACAGAGAATATTTAAAATGAAACAAAAACACTTTTACAAATTTCAAAATTACATTCCAACAAGTAAACCAAGCTTTTGTTCTTAAAATCTTAAAACAAGCAAGTCCCGAATCGTATATATAATTCCCGAAAGATATTGACCCAAGCCCAAGAAAGACAGAATATTTTAAAGGCCAACGAAATATCTGTTGTCTTCTGGAAAGAGATTTAACGTTGAAAATTTAATCAAAAGAATTCCTAAGCATGTCTCAGCTGTATCGTGTATGTACCTACATGACTGCACTGCAGACTTAAGGTTTGGACACATTATGATTTATAAAAAAAACAGCTTCACGCTTTATTTCGCATATGGAAGGAAAGGAAGGGAAAGAGAATCGGAATGTGGGGAACGGAGTGTCTTAACACTAGGCTTCCTCTGCCTAGCCCGATACAGAGTGAAGCTAAAAAATATAGAATTTTGTTAAAAGCATGGAATTAGTTATATATGCTATCCTTGTTTAGGATATTTAAGGGACCGTAGTGTTCCGATGTTACAAAGGGACTGTGAACATGAATGTTGTAGATTCATTTTCCACTCTGAGAAATGAAATATCTGATATAATTTTTATTATCTCGTTAATAGTCGGTAATGAGCGAAAATTAATCAAAAGTTAGAAAAGTGAGGGCCTTTATGGGAAACGAAGTGTCATAACAATAGATTCCCAGGTTCCTTCTGCGTACCCTACTATATGTGGGAAACAGAGTGAGGCTAAAAAAAAAAACTCATATCGCTTCATATGCACAAGCCTTTAAAGAAAAGTGCATTAGTGAAGACGTAAAAGCGCTTTATATTTGCGACGCATCTTGTCACTCCGGGCTCATATGTACATCTCACGTTAAAAGTAGATTATGAAAAACCTTTTAAATATATATATATATATATGTATGTATGTAAATAATATTATATAAAATATAGAACGTAACTTATAAATCCACTTTTATCCTTATTTTCATTAAATCATAAATTAGAGGCCAATCGTGACGTAGGCGCAGAAAGTGGGATGGAAGTGTCATAAAGGGAAAGGGGTATCTTGTCACTGAGTTCCCAGGTACCTTTTGCCTACCCTACTATATGAAGGAGGAGAAGGAAAGAAGCTACAAAAAAATAAATATTAGCTTTCTGTGAGATCAAATAGCACATGCTTAGCTAGTGCCACTGATAAAGTTAACTTTCTGATAACACCAAAGGTTAGCCACAATAAAACTACAAATTAACTGTACAAATAAATAATTTATTGACTTATTTTAACCATAAGAATAATGGTATCCATGGCCAGCACCATGGCCTCCGAACTGCCATCCCACGCCATATCCTCCCAAAGGGTTTCTATACCTGTCCTCCTCATCATTGTGGACCCTATAAGATATCATGGGCTCACTCACTTTATGTAGGGGAATAACTGTCAAATCGTGGACTGGAGCATTATGAGGTATAAGTACAGGAATGACATTGGATAAAGGTATAACATGTAAATTTGGTACTAAAATTTGATATTGTGTTTGTAGAGACAAAGGTATGTTGGGTCCTTTCTTTTTTCTGTTTGTTGATATTGAATGGTGGACTGTTGATTCGTGGGTGTGAGTGACAGGTATCACGTTTTTGGACGTCTTAGATTGACTTGGAAAGCTTACAACTAAATAAACATGTGTTATTAGCAATAGCGCCAGTATGTTTCTCCACATCTGAAAAAGGAATTATGAATTAGTATACAAGTGAGGCCAGTGGGGCAGGGGCCAAAAGTGTGTTTATAAAATAGACAAGTTGTGGGTTCGATTCGCACTTGAAATGAAATATTTAATATTTTCATTTCTTCACCTTGGTATCGAAGCAAAGCGCGGCGTTGAGTTTGGCCACCCTACACGAAATTCCTCCAGAATTTGGCGGAAAATGGAGGTTCCCTCTGCCTACCCTGCTGTTTACGACATATAGTGTGAAACTGTCTATTTTGAGTTAGTATACATAAAAAATGGTTATAAATGGAAATAATAAAAATCAATCATCTCTTTTGATTCTTTATAAGAGATGATGATTTTTTGTATAAATGTAACCTAGTTTGTGATAATCACGTTTTCCGTGCATGCCATCTTCAAACAATCACTAAATCAGAAGTCCGATAGTTAGATTATTGTAAGACGACTCTAAGATCGATCATATACTGAACTTAACCGACTATTAGTGATATAATATCGGACATTTGAAAGGTTAAAAAAGATAAAGATAAGAGATTTGATAAAAAAATCATGAGGCTAGTCGTGTCTGGCGTGATGACGTAGTGTTGAGGAAGTGCACGTAGGCACTTATAAATAGATTTTATTATAGAGAGATTGTAATTTGTAATGATAGATTTTTTTTAATTTTCAAGTTTTATTCCACACGTTGCAGGGTAGATGGAGGGAATTTGTGAACCTAGTAATGAGGCACTCTGTTTCTATTGAGACACTCGTTCCCATGGATTGGTGTTGAGTGGCAGATCTCAACGCTGCAGATAGATTATGTTTTAGATATCATTTAGATTAGTTGATTCCTCTAATGATCATATGCTCTATTCTTTCAGGGAAACAGCACATATGTTATAAAATATTTCAAACCTATATACTTAAAGAAATTAATCAAGATACCCCAACAGTTTAGAAGTAGGATTTTTTTCCATACCTGTATTTTGTGTGTCGCAGTTACGCATAGATACTAAATAACGTAAACACTTACTACTACAAAAATATTATTAGAGGTTAAACAACTTTGAACTTTATCACCAATGCCTACGACTAATACTACGATAGAGGCCGTCGTGGCGCAGTAGCACAAGAGTGCCGCCCGTAAACGCGACGGTTGTGGGTTCGATTCCCAATCGAGGAAGTGAAATATTTCATTACGTTTATATTTCCATTTTTCTTCGCTTTGGTGTCGAGGCAAAGCGCGGCGTTGCGTTCTGCCAGTCAACACGCAAAGGCTCCAGAATTCGGCAGAAAGTGGGAAACGGAGTGTCTTTACACTGAGGTTCCCTCTGCTGTGTGCGGGATACAGCGTGAAGCTGAAAAAAAAACCTACGACTCGATTTTGGAATGTGGCGTGTGCGGCGGTGTTCCTTTGATTGGTTTATGTGTGCGTGCGTCATCTTTAACAAGTGGCGTTTTATTTTACAACGACAATTTTATTATTTTGTTTAAAAAAATCTTTTTAATTTTATCAGGCTTTTGTAGGGTAGTGAAAACTGTGGATTCATTTAAAGTGGTGCTTATAAAAACACTTTGTCCATCCTCTATAGTTAATTGATTATTTATATTGAGCACGAGCATTGAAAGTAAATGCAATGTAAAGAAGCCCTGCAGGCCTCCAAAGTCTACACTTGGGTCGCAAACCTCAAGCAAAGCTCGTTTTGACAAATAAAAAACAACACAAATAAACTGATATGAACCTTGAACACAGCGATTTACCAGTTTCTATCTAGAATTGACATAAAAGGATGTAGAAAGACGTGATTTATCTCATTACATGTAAAAATTGTATTCCACTCGAATTCAATGAAAAATTCCATACATTTTTCGAGATCTTCAAACGGCGCGGCGTTCAACTGACAAGTGACAACCGACGGCGCTTGTTATTCAATTTGGCCAAATTTTCTACGTTTTGCCGACATTCGTTTTGTTTCTTCGTGAATGTGTTTAGTGTTGTGAGGAAATGAAATGCGAAATATTTTATTTAGGTAGACCCGTCTTTAAGATATTACATTTAGAAAGTGTACAGCAAATTTTAAGAGTTTTTTATTGTGCCATCAGGTATATTTATTAACTTCTTCGCTCTAGTGGCGAAGAAAAGCGCGGCGTTGAGTTCCGCCACCCAACACGCAGTGGCTGCAGAATTAGGCGGAAAATGGGAATTATAATCTGTAAGATACACATTTGAAAGTATAAAGCTTTAAGCTGTATTAAGTTACCATTTATTAGGGGACAAGTATGGGTACCTTAAAAAAACTATCTGTGCTCTTGAAAACCTGCCAAGTGCGAGTCGGAATCTCCTATTGAGGAATTCGTGCCAATTTCAGGATTGTGGGTATGTGGGAAGTAGAGTTTATACAAGTTAACAAACTTAAGTTTGCGGGCGTATTTTACTTTAATAAACTATCTATACAAGTTTGAAAAGATTTTTATCTGTAAAATATTTTTAAATTTTACAGATTTTTTACATGTACTTCTACATGTCTTCTAACTTCTTTAACAAAATTATCCTATAACAGTTTTGTTGTTTCCTTTTGACGTATGCGGACTCTTAACAATGAAAATTAGTCGTAATTAGGTTTTTTGATAATGAAATGAATGATATGATAAGAAAGATCGTAATAATCTAAATATACATTCAAATTTAAAATAAAATAACCTCGTAATTTTACATGCCATTATAGTCGATTTTCCAACGTACGCATTTTTATTTGTTTACCATATTAAAACGGGAACAAACCACTTGTCGGATAATTATCGCTGGCTTCATTAAGCCGCACACGATACGCGATTATATGGAGACAGATTGATGGTTTTAACACAGTACTACCTCTATTTTTACCGACAGTTTGAAATGAGGGTGTTTTTGGATTTATAAGATATCCTCCATACAGCAGGGTAGGTGGAGTGAAGAGTAGTTGAGGTCAGTCGTGACGCAGGGGCACATTGTGACTGTTAAATCGACTGGTTGTGGGTTTGATCCGCAATCTAGGAGATGAAATATTGATTTAAATTTATATATTAATTTCTTCGCTCTGGTGTCAAGGCAAAGCGCGGGGTTGAGTTCCGCTACTCAACACACAATGCCTCCAGAGTTCGTCGGAAAATGGGGAACGGAATAATTTAACACTAGGTTCCCTTTGCCTACCCTGCTGTGTGCACTCCATTCTTCATTTTTTGCCTCAATGCGAGACATTACGTGTTTAGTGGGACTAGAGGGGAGATGATAATACTTCCCTGTCCCGAGTAAGTATGTCGTTATCATTGTTGAATTGGCCTGATTTGCCAGCCAGATCGATGTACACTGACACAGCATGATCTCGTCATGTTATACTGGTCATATTAACAAACATTGGCCATGAGGCCATGGCTCAGTAGTACAGCACCAATAACTAGGGCGCTGTACTACTGCTCGGCGGTTTAGTTCTGCAAATCAACACGTAAATTCTTAAAAAATAGTCAGTGCGTGAGAACGGAGTGTCTTAACGTTAACTTTCCTCTACTTACCCTGAGCGAATCTAGAAATTGCCATCTAAAATTTAGTACATTCAAATCACATACACAAATTTATCTTCATCAATCACCGTTGCGCTTAAACGACAAATATTCATAGGTTTCTTGTTGATGACCTAATGGAAAATTCATCAGACTTTAATCCGCTCCTAGAATCCTTGATTAGAAGTGGACGTTAGATCTCATTTGCCTTTTGGCATTTTAATCAAGCCAATCTAAGTAGATAAGGAGATTAGTCGGATTCGGGCAAAGGACGACGGATGTTACAACAAAGTAATCCAAATCCTGCGAATGTATGACACGTTTGCAGGATTTCGATTCGAAGATGAGTCGATAGTTATTAGAATAAATAAGTTACATAAATAAATATAGCATTTGTTACACTAAAGAAAATATACAAAATATAGATAGAAGTGTTGTCATTTTACTGTTATGGTATAAACTTTAGAGTATCTCAGGGAGCAGTCATCATTACGTTAAATTCTAAGGTAATGATAACTGTTTCTTGAGATGCTGAGTTGATGCGATTGCAAGGATTACATTTCCCTCAAGTTTCTTGTCAGATCATCAAATCTGCCTATTCCACACAGCCACAGCTGGCCATAGGCCTCCTCTAGGGAGCGCCAGAGCTCTCGATCCTCCGCCTTCAGCATCCAGTCTAAGCCACCTTATTCAGGTCGCTTCATCGAGCTGGAGTGCACCCTACGCTATGCTTGCCGATCCGCGGTCTCCACGTTCCCTCTGGAACCTAGTGTTCCCATTAACCTTCCCACATATGCTTATCATACGCACAAGTAACTAATATTTCTTAAAAAATGCAAATATCCACCAAAAACACATAACTTTTTGTCATACCTCATTTAGTTCCAAATCTCAGCACGAACAGCGCACGTGTACAATAAGTTTTGATAAAAACCGTTTTTACTTCAAGTCTCGTATCTACACTGTATAAGGAACTATGACCATCATTTTTCGGGACGTTAACTTTATCTATCTAGAGTGCGAAATATTTTATTTCCTTCGGCATTCTTCGTCTTGAGGAATTTTCTATTATTATTATTTCCAAATAGTTACTCGGGAGTTGAGCGAAAACTGTAAGTTGATGTGTTGTAATATGAGGGGTTTGTTTGTTTTTATGTTTATATTTTTATAGATTTAATAAAATAAAAAATAAATATAGATTTAAGGTATGTATGTGGGATATATACGTTAAAATAATCAGTCTACTTTGGTAGCGAATCTTATAAAAAATATTATTAATAAAAATAAAAATATTACTCTCTTTAGGTTCAAAAGGTAAAAACGGAACGCTTATAGGATCATTTTGTTGTCTGTCTGTCTGAAATTTATATCAAATATTGAGATCTATAGACCATTGAAGGCCAGAAATAAATCAAGCTTCTAAGTGAACGCAATCAAAAGATACGTGCAATTATGTATCGATTATGCTGAATTTTGTATGAAACTTGTCGCTGCGTAATCAAAATCTATAGGATCCCATGGACCTACAGTTATAAAATTTGAAACGAAGTGAGAACTTATAATACAAATAAAGGAAAACATCAGAAAAGTGAAAACTTGTAGCTATAAGCATTTCATAGAAAAAAAATATTATAAACCATATTTGTATTTTAATTCATACAAAATAAGTGGATATTAGGTTATGTTTGTCAACTTTTGTAAGTTCTACAGTACTTCCGGTTGACCTACAATCTTAAAATTGATACAGAAGCCTCAGCGGACGATTTCGACTCGCACTTAACCGCTTGTTTCTTTACTTTATACGACACAATATACATTTCTATTCTGCCATGGAAATTTATTTAAGTAAATATATTTGTACATATATCTATTAGACATTTTGTTTTTGAGGTCATTAGATAGTAAATCGATATCCAGTTCACATTATTTCAAAATTAGCATAATATAATATGTATTACACAAACTAGTCTGTATCGAATGTAAGTACTTTAGTGATATACATGTCGGCCTTCTATTATATTCACAATTTTATCTAAATTTTGATATAAAAAAAATATTATATAAATATATGATAAATATTTTTTTTCACAAGCTTCACAATCTATGCATATAGTAGGGGAGGCAGAGGGTGCTATGATACTACGTTCCCTTTAGTACACTTTCCGCCATTGGTTCTAGGTTCGAAGATGTTATACGTTTCCCACCTGTTTCCTTTTTGAATAGTAAAGGTTTGAAAAAATAATAATAATTTAAATTATAATAACATATAAAATAATTTAAATTTTAAATAATAATTACAAGAAAACGAATAATTTCTGTATTCAATTTACTTATTTTAACATTAAAATAAATGTTCAGAAGGGTGCAAGATGTTGAACAAACGTAATTGTTTAGGGTTCAAATGCTGTAAGTTTCATATAGTCTACTATAACAATTAAATTATCTCTTATCTCTTAAAATATGAAATATATGTATAATATACTGAATTAGTATATTAGTGAAAAAAAAAAAACTTATATACGCATTTAAATTTAAAGATAATCGCGACCGTTATGGGTTCGACACCCAAGATGCGGCGTTGAGCTCCGCCACTTAACACGCAATGCCTCGAGAATTATACGGGACGAGAGAATTGGAAGTGACATTATTGGAACAGAACGTCCTAACACTACTAAAAAAATTTAACCCTTGTATATTTGAGTAAATTATTAAAATAGGCTATCATCACGCATTAAAACCATAACGGACTTTTGGTTCGAATCCCATTCAGGGGAATGAATTAGGAAGAAAAAATGAATAAAATTACCTTAATCATATTATAATCCAGTAAAGCACATGTCACATTCACATTCTTGACAACACTAAATACGTTTCTCGGTCTGTTTGTATATAAATAGTATTAGAGATGTAGAGCCGCGTATGCGCTGCATTTGGCCGACACTGGCCAATATTATAAAAATATGGCTACGAAATTAGCGATTGTGATTTATTATATAAAGATTTACATAGATAAATATTTTTATTGGTGAAATTTAAATATATGTCGTGTTAAATTGAACACTTGTATCGAATTCAAATTTAATATATTCTTTATTCCAATTAGCATTTTTGAATCGTTGAATAAAAAAACAGTTGTCCTTTTCAATTTCAATTTTAAATTTTATTAATATATTTAAACTGGTATTTTATTTCGTCTCACTTTATGCTATGTATATTACATACACATAAAATAAAATAATTTCAATTCTAAGCTTTAATTTCGTGGCTACGCACGAGACCCAATAAATAAGTATAGAGAGGTAACAAATGCGAATAAGGCAAGTTATTTATATTTTATTCTAATGCCGTTGTACCGGCGGGTCATTGTGGAAATCATGGCGTGTCGTCGTGTCAGTTTTTGTCAATGTCACATTGTTTTTTCGTTACATTAACTATGTTTTTTTAAGAAGTCCGGATGGATTTAACGGTATTGTTAGATATTTTTGTAGGTATCCTTAATTCATGTCAATATTCTTTTTTAAAGGCCGTTATGGTCCAACTGCATAGAATTTGACTGAAGATACGACGTTTGTGGTTTTGGTTCAATACTCGGAGGAATGAGTTCATTCAAAACTCGGATCTAGGATTCCGATAATATATTATAATATATAAAAGAATAGGATGACGTTAGTAAAATAAATGAATTTATATAATTAGTTTTTTTTTAGGTAATCCTCCTAATCTTTAAGTCATATTTCAAAATTATCGGAAATCCTTTAAAAATAATAAAAAATCCAAATAGTTTTTTTATATTTTTTTTTGTATAGCATTTCAAATATTATTATTTTACTTAATAAGTGAGTTGACTCTCTGCATAACCAAAAATAACAATATGTGCCATTTGGCTAGAAGGAAGTAAAACATGCTTAAAACTACAAAGTACGACAAACACGCTACAATAATCCATCATTATAAAGATAAGTATCGTTGAAATATAAAAAAACCTTGCTTGGAATAGCCTTTAGAACAGGCTCTATTAGGCCCAGTAACCTCGCTGCCAAAATCTTAATCAAAAGCTAGTTGTAAATAAGAAGGGAAAGGCCGAGTGGAGGTCATTATAGTTCAGCAGTACTCACATTTGAATATTTGCCAAATATTATAATAAGTGTTAGAAAGAGCGTTAGGTGCTTGTGTTAAATGCATATGGCGACAGAGACATATTCCTTTTCGAATAAAATTTAAAAGGAATATATGTCTCTGTCGATATTAGGATATATGGTTATAGTATAATTTATTAACTTAAATAATAAAAATGTTTTAAATAATTATTTCCTGCGAGTGGGGTCGAACCCATTATTGCGGGACGATAGCGCATATAAGTTTTATTTAGATTAAGTAGGCATATTTATTAAAGCAAAAACGTAGAAAAATATATACAGCTAGCGACCCGCCTCGCCTCTTTCGCCCTCTTAAACTACACTATTATTTCATTTGTTTACAAATCTCATTTACTTTCGTGTTCAATAATCATAATTAATTTAAAAACAATAGCAATTTTTTTTAAAGTTAAGTTTCAGATAACATAACATAAGTATTTTGTAACAATTTTGTCGAAAAAAATATTTTATATTGACACATTTTTTTTATTTATGAATCCATTGAAAGAAAAGAAACGCTAAATGTTAAGAGAAATTTGGCGAAATACAATAGTAAAAACTGCAATTAAATCGGTGAAGTCATTTCTGAGATTGACGTGTACAAACTCACAGACAAAGAGAGTGCTTATTATTTTTTATTATATTAGTGCTATTGCATTAATAAGAGCCCCCCAATTGATTTTCTCATATCTTCCATAAGCAGACAGCAATAATATCAATATTATATGATATAGACAAACATACATACATATATACTGATTCTATAATAGTTTCCCATGTAAATAAATAAGCGGCAAGTATTACATAGTTTGTATATGAGATAGCTCCATTTAAAAGCGGGTGAGCGTTAAAATAAACAACATAACGTAAATGAGCGTAGCAAGGGAGGCAGCGGTTATTTTATATTACAAAATTAACAGTAAATGAACGTTTAGTTTTTATTAGATTAAATATTTTTGAGATAGAAATAGTAAATATAATTTTTTAAGCGAAACCATATTTGAGGCCATTCGAGCACTGCGGCACCAGCGTGTGATGGTTGTAGGTTTGATCCCATTCGGGGAAATTAATTATTTTTAATATTCTCGCTTTGGTAACAAGACTTAGCAGCATCGAGTTAACAAAGTAGGTCTCGAAAATTGAAACAGGTCTTGAAAAAATAACCATTCATTTTCTCATACGGTGGCGGTAAAATAAAAGTACATAAGTTAATTCTCTCCATAGAAAATCGTACCCAGACGCGTTTTACATAATATGTTTGTTTCACCGTATTTCATATATATTTTTTCAATTTTATCTACAGTATTGGTCGCCTGACAAGACGACCAATACTGCAGGCAGAGGGAACTTACTTAAGACACTCTGTTCCTTACTTTCTGCTCAAGGACTCGGGTTGAGTGGCAGAGCAAGGAAATTAAAATATTAAACATCTATAATTATTTCTTTCCTCTTAGAAGGCATCATGCCAACAACTGCCGCGTCCATTGTCACACGCTTGTGCCATTGCGCCACGATGATCTCACGTTTGACGACATGAACTTATTATGCATATGAATTGATAAAAAAAGTATTTTTATTTTTTTTGTTGCTTAAAAAAATCAAATATGTAATATAGCATTCACTCATAATATGCATAATATTATAATTAAATGTTACAGAAATTATTTATGTGCTGGCTCTTTGTCTATACACGCGCGTGGGAGTAGGCTCAGCCTCGGGTGACACCCACGCAAACATATTAGCGTAACCGTTATTTTCAAATCTATTCATTTATTATAAAGAATATTTTATCTAAATATTATAAATTATAAATTAAAATTAGAAATTATATATATAATAAAGGTTAAAAGTGACTATAGTATATGGGGGTAAAAGAGTAGAAATCCTCCAGTCACAAAATACTGAAACTACAGTAGAAACGTCCTATTTACTCTGCCCACCCTAATATATCGATATGTGTTTGTTCGATTCCCATTCGGGAGAATTAAAATAAATATTAATTTCCTAGTCCACTGACTATACAAAATATAAATTATACTATTCCTAAATAAGTACTTCTTTGCCAATCTTATGTGTGTTTATGTTACGTTTTTTGACATTTTAAAAATGTAAATGATTTTTATTTTTTTATTCTTTGCCGACCATTTCTATGGCTGGCTAGACCGTACTATATCTAAATCTTGATGTATATTTTTTGCAAAAGATATAATCAGAATAAATCTCGTCCAATTTCGCCGAGTTCAATTTCGCCCGTACAATACTGTACACGATTGTTGTGTGGGTCACATACGAGTATAATTAGCATTGAAGTATTTTAATCTTATCCCTTTTTCTATAACATGTTTAGTCTTGTCTATAAAATTATTTTTTTACTCTGTATGTAGAAGAGCCAGAGGTAAAATGAACATTTTGAAATAATACGTGTTTAGTTGGAATGGAACTAAGCGCCGCGCTTTGTCTTGCTAATAGGACGACGAAATAATAATGCATTCCCCGAGCAGGAATTGAACCCACAATCGTTAGCTTACAGTCAGTCTGCCACTGCTTCCTACCTAAGTTCCTTCATATATTTTTTACTTCTTAACGAAAAATAATTTTCCATCAGAAATACTTGATTTAAACGCAGCACAAAGAAGTCATATTAAAGGACGAGTGCTATCTGACTCGGGCTATGAGAATGCGTACCTTTTTATTAGAATATTTTTGCTGATATGGAACTTTCGGCGAAATTACAGTTCGCAAAATTGTAGTAATCATGATTTTTATAATCTTTTTTTAGCTTCACATTGCAGTGCGTAGCAGGGTAGGTAGAAGGAACTTGGTGTTAAGACACTCCGTTACCCACAAACCGCCCAATTTTCGATATATTTCATGTTGAGTTGAGGCGGTATTGTAAAATAATGAACTCCTCATAGTGGGAATCGAACCCACAACTGTTATGTATATAATCTACGGTAAGACTTGAACTTAAGACTCCTCCGATTACCAGTCAGTCTAAAACAAATTAAGATACTGTTGGTATATTATTTTAAGAAAAAAATCTAGAAAGTTATTTTTACTATATATGAGGCCAGTCGTGCGGCAGGGGCACAAGTGTGTAACTCTAGAGACGGTTGTGCGTTCGGGCCTCAGTCAACGAAATGAAATAATTATTTAAATTTATATTTTCATTCCTTCGCTATGGTGTCACGGCAAAGCGGCCAGTCGACACGCTGTCTTCAGAATTCAGGAGAAAATGGGAAAGGAAGTGCCTTAGCATTAGGTTCCCTCTGCCTACCCTGTTGTGTGCGGGATACAGCTAGAAACTGAATATATGCTATATTGGGATACATGAATAATAAAAATGATTATTTTAAATAGCGCAGTCTTTATTTAGAGTACACACAACGTAATTAAATATTAAAGATAACTAAAGTAAACACAATACACGCCTTTGCTTAATGCTTAAGGACTTTTTGGTACACTAATATTTACAAGGATTAATAATATACGTTTTTTTTTATAATAATACCATTGAAAGTTGATAAAGAAGTAGTGCATTATTGTACAGTGAAAATTTATATGTGCTGGTCAGAGTTATTAAGATATCACAGGTTCGATTTTTTAATTTTGTATAAGTAGTTTGAATTTCATAATGAAGAAAAATAGTTAACAGCGTGAAATTCACAATAGCAATCTATTACTTTTTTTTTCATCGAAATTTATAATAAAAATCTATTGATATATTAAGTAGAGTAGAGAGTTTAGTTACACTAATGTTGGTGGTTACCAAACAGAGAATGAGCGAATTTACCAAAATACTGTACAGGAGGGTAAGTCGGTAAAGCTGGAATTCCTTTATAATTAATATCTTGTATTTGTGGAGAATGGTTAATTTGTGATTGTAAAAGAGGAGCTTGATTAAAATATGATTTCAAAGCACTTGGTTTTGGATCTGCTTGGAATTGCGATATATCATACTGTGGTTGATGCTGCTGGGGTAAAAGTTGTGGTTGTTGATACAAATATTGTTGTGGATCAATTTGATATGGTGCCGATTGCGGTTGATAAGGCAATGGTTGTTCCTGTTGAGCTTGATATTGGATGAACGGTTGAGGCTGTTGATATTGTAAGGATTGTGGTTGCTGTTGTAATTCTTGAGGTTGATATACAATTTGTGGTTGCACTGGTTGATATTGTAACTGCTGTACTTGTTCTTGAGGTTGAGGCTGGTAATTGATTTGTGGTTGCGTTTGATATTGAATTTGCGGTTGTGCTTGATATTGAATTTGCGGTTGTGCTTGATATTGAATTTGCGGTTGCGCTTCTTGTATTACTTGTGGGTTTTGTTTAAATTTAATTTGTGTATGCAATGGTTGAATACTTGATTGTGGTGCCTGAGGTTGCTGTTGTAAAACAAAGTTAGGATGCTGGAGTTGATAGTTAATTTGCGCAATAGGTTGATATTGTTGTTGTTCATTTTGTTGAAGACTTTGAACTTGAAGGTATGATTGTTGGGATGGAACTGCTTTTGGTTGAGTCTGATCAGCAGATGGCGATTGACTGAAGGTAAAACTTGCATAGCTCTTCGCATTTTGTTGTTTACCATTGTAATCCTGCAAGTAGAGTGGAATTGATCGATTTATTATGTTATTACACAAATTATATCGATATAAAATTTAAAATAATTTTTTTCTGGATAGAGGCCGAATAATTATAGAATCATAAAATATAGGTAGTTTTTGGATTTGAAACGTGATTTATATTACAACAAATGATAGTTTACCTGCTGTACTATTTGATTTACCAAGTCTTGAGAGTGGACGGATTTGCTTTTGATGTCTCTCGGCTCGTTTTGTTTAACAATTGGTGGTGGCTGTTGATACGAGATTCCTTGGGGAGGAGTTTGAGATGGTTGGATGAATTGCAACTGTTGAGCAGGATATACTTGTTGTTGACTATATTGGACTGGTTGCTGAATTGCTTGTATATTGTTAGAATGCTGTGGAAATACTGGACTCAAATTTTGTTCGTGGCTTGGTCGGAATAAAATCTGAGGTTGTTCCAAATTTACTATTGGTTTTCCAAAATTTTGTTGCTTGGCATCATATTGAATGGCATTTGCTGATGGTATGGCTAATCTATGCTCAGAGTAGGCTAATTGAGAGGGTACTGGTGCTGATACTTCATATGTAGTTGGAGACCCAAGCTGAAAATATTAATATACATTTTTTAAAACTGCTTCAAAACCATCTTATATATTTTATATATTTTTAGTAATATGTATAAAAGAATAAGTAAGCCCAGTCGTGGCGCATGGACATAAGTATGTGACTATAAACGCGACAGGTTGTAGCTTCGATTCCCACTTGAGGAAATATAATATTTTACATTTTCGTTTCCTATACGGTCTGGTAATAAGGTAAAACATTCAGTTCCGACACTCAACACGTAACGTCTCCATAATTCACCAGAGAGTTGGGAATGGAGTGTACTAATAATAGGTTCCCAGGTTCCCTCTGCCATGTGTATCCTGCCTTCTTCGGGATACACCGTGAAGCTTCAAAAGTATATTGGTAATTATTTTTATCTCCACATATTTATAAATATTGCACACTTTTTCTCCACTTTCTGCCGTATTTATTGGTAATTAACTGGAGTTGACTGGAATTCGACAAGACACTTATAATTAAATGTAATTAAGACAAATATTTAAAATAATGTAATAAAAAAAACTTCTCCTAGTGTAATTTGAACCCAGACTATCACGATACAGTCAGATAGAATAGTACCGAGGTGACATCGATATTAATTTATTACTGATTATTCTAAGCCTGTATATGATATTTATGTTGTAACTTACCCTGGGTTGGTAAACTGAGATTGGTGAGTAGAGATGGCTGGCAATCGCAGCTTGGAACTGAGGTCCTTGTCCAGAGAGTACATCTGATATCTTAGCGATTTGAGGTACTGGTGTTGCGTAGATTTGCTGAAAACACAATAAAACATAATTTAATAAAAAGAAACGTATCGCAAATTTAAGAGAATAATGTAATTTATACAATAATTTTATCTCACTGCAAATTTAAATAGATATGAAGGTTACTGAGGTTGGATTCTATATTATTTTTTTAGCTTCACACAGCAAAACCATAATATTTACAGTCGCAGGACCTCATCAGTCACATCTTCCATTTATAATCAACACTGTATGTATGATAAATGTATGATAATAAATCTTGTTTATTTCAACTGTGACCCAGAGTAAAACGAGATACGAACAAGGAGTGGCGTTATTAAGAGTAACTGTCTCCTCAGCGTCTATTAGAAATCGTTTCCATCGTGCGATAACACAATACGTCAAAGTAAAGATTATTGAATTCAATTTTGTGATATGAGTTATTTGAAAAAGATTTTTTTATAAATTCACAGATTCAGCAGATTAGGTGGAAGCGACCTGGTGTTAAAACACTCTGACACTTCCCCCTTTTTCCGCTGAATCCTGGAGGCATTGCGTGTTGAATAACTAACATAATAAATAACTCAACTTTGCGGTAAGCTTGGACAAGAGAGCGACGAAATGAAAATATTAAATTTATGTTTACAGTCACAAGCTTGTACCCCTGCTCCACGACTGGCTTCATTTTTTATCATATTTTTTCTGTATATCTCACACATAGGATTCAGCAGAAAGAGTCTGGTGTCCAATACAGTTCGACACCGACCTAAATTCGACACAAATTGTGTTGAGTAATATGACTAAGCGGTGACGTTTTCAGCACCAGTCTTTATTGATTTATCCCGCCATACTTTTATTTAACCTAGAAAAACTTGATTAAATTCAACAGACTGATAAACTCCATTCAACCTATCTGTTGACGGCATCATAAAATAAAATTATAACATAATAATAATAATGAAAAATATAAAATTATTACAATTTCGTACAAAATTTCGTAGAGCAATGAAAACAAACATTTGAGTGTATCTTCCACCCCTAGTTCATAACTGTGGCTGTTTGTGCCCAGTTCCGGCGAAGATAAGGCGATTAGTCTCGTAATATTATTCTAGTACAGGACGTTGGAAATTGACAGAAGTGAAGTGAAATCGTGATAAACGGCTTAGTCCACGGTATAATAACAATATATACTGCTAAATAGTAAGTGGAAAGTCATTATTTCTATACTAATTGTGAAATCAGGAAACAGATATTTATTTATATAATGAAATTATGCAGATTTTATTTATTAGTTATTACTTTCACGCTGTATTCAGAACTTAACAGAGTAGACAGAGGTTACCTGCAAACCTACTGTTATTCTCTCTAATATCTGTTATCAGTGTCTAAGCTGAAATATGAAATATTTCATCCCCCGAGTTGGAATCGAATCTATAACGCTTGTACCTTGCACCACCTTGCACTTACGCCACGATATCCTCAGAAATTATGAAATTATTATAAATTTAAAACACTTAAGCGGCGTTGTGTTGCGTGACTTAACATACTATGAAAACTCAAAACTTGGGCGGTGCTCTGCCAACGGTGAGTCTTAATATAAAGTTACCTTTAACTACCCGCCATGTGCGGGATACAGTGTGAGGCTAAAAAAACGAAATTAAAGAAGTACTAACAATAATAATCATAAATTATAAATTTGAATAAGACCATCAAGAATGTCCTAGGCCATCATTTGTGTGGCGAATGCGTAAAAACGATTTTTCATTTAATAAATGTGATGGAAGTGAGATTTTTTCTTTGCCGCCGCAAATATCGAAAAGCAATCTGAATCACGTAGCTTTCGTAATGGTGTTCGGATGTACGAAGAATTGGTTTGAATTTTAATATTTTTAGGTCTTTGTTATTTTTCTTTTTCCCGCATTTCTAACGTTTGTGGGGTATAAAAAAGAAACTTTGAAGAAGAAGCTATTTGATTGAGTGACGCAAACCAATAAGAATTGCGCTATATCCCGCACACAGCAGGATAGGCAGAGGGAACATAATGTTAAGACACTCTGTTCCCTATTTATATTTATTTTAGTAAGGTAGAGATTTAATATGCTAATTAACCATCCCTTTGTATAAAAATCGAACTCGCACTATGTTCATTTATTTAGTGGCTCACGAGGCTTCGCCTGCTTTTACTTAGACTATAATCTAATTATACGAAATCCTTAATACATTGTGTCACTCAACACGCAATGCCTCGAGTTTGGTGAAAAATGGCATACGGAATATATTAACACTAGGTTCTTGGCCTATCCTGCTCTACGCTGGGTAAGTCATGATAGCGATTTAATTTTTTTGAATAGTTTGTTTTATATTAAAAAAAATATAAGCTATATTACTGTTAATTTTCATCTAAATAAGTTTAATACTCTTTGTGCAGTGTGAACGTATAAGAAACACCCAAAAATTTTTTATATATAATATTAGTAGAGTTTAAAAAATATAACATTTAAATACACTTCTCATATAAACCAAATGAACATTTAGATTTGGTGCACATACGTAAAATGTGTGTTGTTATTTTATTCATATTCACATTTGTAGTGATAATTTTATGCGGTGGCTTTTAAATGCTCAATTAAGGAATTTAAAAAAATTGAATGAAGTTTTTATATGATTTATATAAATAAGAGAACGCGATTTTAAAAAAAGCGTTACGGACTCAACGCCGCGTTATGTCTGCTTGAGTGGGGAAATGAAAACTTCTTTAAATGTAACTTTTATATAAGTTTAAAATCGAACCTACTTCCTTCATAAATCTTAAGAAACCGTACCAGTAGTACTTAAAATAGGAAAAAAACATAACACTACTTTGCCTATTCAGATAACTGATTACGCCATGATTTAATTTGGCACTTGACATTTTCGCCTTCCCGTCGCGTCTGGCCAGACCTAGGGATGCACCCATGTAGTTCAGATTATATTTAAATTGATTCTCGTATACGATTGAGAGTTGGCATAATAATATATGAGAGAGAGAGAGAGAGAGAATAATATAAGTTGTTATAATATGTACATGAAAAGAACGACTTTTTTTTCATTTTATTTATTGCTATTACAAATGATATTATCCTTAACATTTGTAGCAACAAGTAATTAATCTGTCTGGTTTTCATATTATCATATAAAATATGTTTTATGAAACTTATGACACACAAAGTTTCAACAGTCACGAATGTACCTTAGTTATTTATTTCTCTCTAACAAATAAAATATTTCTAAGTTTTCTAATATCGATTAACAGTATGGTATTGTGTAAAAGATACGATTTCTAATATAATCGAATCAAAGAAAAAAAAAAGAGTAAAATGCACATCACTACACCGGCGCGAGCTTGCCCTCAGGATAATTACCGCTGAAATGACGTATTCTTTCGTCCCCGTTTAATTTTCATTTGTGACTCCAAATTGCTCCGCGTTGAATAATGATGCGAGAAAATGAATTTTGTCGTAGTCCGACACTAAATAAATGCTCGCAAGCAATATTTGTGACTTACTGAGATATATTAAAAATATATTATAGGCCGTCGTCTTGGGTGGGTGAAGATGCTACGGTCTGGGGTTGAATTCCCACTCGGGGTAATGGATTAGCTTATTTTTTTTCTTTCTAGTAACAAAATAAAGCGCGCATGAGTTCCGTCACTCACCACACAATGTGTCGAAAATTGAGCGGAAAGTAGAGAGCGGTGTTTTGACACTAGACTTCCTCTGCCTGCCCACACATCCCACATGGTATGAAGCTCAATCGATATAATAAATATTTATGTTATCATTTTGCATTTGCAAAGTTTCTGCATATAGATGCATTAATTTTGGATTTAATTCCTGTTTGAGGGAGCATTTAAATTATATTAAACCTTAAAACTTGTAAATATATAAAAAGGAAAAACGGATTGTCACCATATTAACTTTTTTCACTTGTCACACACACATGTAAAATATTTATGTATTACAAGTAAGTAATAACAGGCAAGAAAAACTCGTAACTTAGCTAATTACTGTAGTAGAGTAGTTAAGTTAAGTAACTTGATCTAAAGTTAGATTTGAAACTTTAAACTTTTGTTAAAAGTTTTCTTATTTGGATGAATAATGTAATGATTTTTAACAATTCTGTATTTAGCGTATTAGTAGAGTAAAGTATATTTTATTTATTGCAGTGTTGAGTTCCGCCATTCAACACGCTATGCCAGAATTCGCCGTAAAGTAGAAAACGCTAAGTTTTAACACTACGTTCCCAGTTTTTCTGTGCCTACCCTGCTAAGTGCGGGATACAGCGTGAACGAATTTTAGAGAGATAACAAATATATTTTATTATATATAGTTAATGTTTAATTACAATACATTATATTCCAATTTGATCTGGCCTTGCGGCTTCCAAATTGTAGATACCTTATGATATCACGTTATAATTTTTTCATGTTATCTATTTTACTCAAATATTTATTTATATCCTATATCAGGAGAAACTGAAATAATAATATTACTATACATTTTAAAATTTTACTTGGTTTAAAATTGATCTACTTAAATTACTCCATTAGTGTTACACTAGCGTTGTGAATTATGATACTTCGTTTTATATAAATGTATAATATTCAAAGTCGTTAGTTATTTAAATTAAACTCAGCTTTGTTTGTGGCAAACGATCTTTTTTGCTGTCTAACTTTCATGTCGCTAATGTATACGGAATATAGCCGTCTTAAAATAAACTACGGCATTAAAATAAACAAGAAACTTTATTAATTTATTTTATATATTATTTTTTAGTATTTTATTATGTATGTATGAAAATAAGGCCACTAGTGGCGCAGGCACATGTGTGACTAAGTGCGACAGATTTTGATTTCGATTACTATTCGAGCTTTGTCTTGATGATGATTTCTTTGATTGATGTCTTCACTTTATTTCAATTCGGCAAATCTGAAGCCATCCTGCGTTTTACCACCAGGTTGCCTCTGACTACAGTTCTATGGGTGAGAAAACAGCAAGCTGCTCTCAACTGCATACAGTAGTTAGTATCTACTACCTACTTATCCAATCTATTAAGTAATATTAAAGAAAGTAGTCCATGTGTGTTGGCGGGGCGTCACTCTTGTATTATGCAGTCACCCGACCGGTAAATACCTCCAAACCGCCAAATATCGCTTAAGGCACATTTAGTATCGGTACACGTAATTACTAGTATATACCGGTATTGCTAGTGTTAGATTGGCATATGTGGATATAATAAAATAGAATATATAAAATAAATGCTTTAAAACCTTGTTCAATGCTTTCTGTTTTTCGTTTTTATATTATTTTTATTAAAAAATATTATTTTTCTTCCACGTATATTGATGAACAATGATTACATGGCACAGAGGCACAAGGGTGGACTCAAAACTGTCGCGAGTATATAGTAGAATACACATTTAAAATTATTCACCATAAATATATTTTTTTTATGTAACGTCATATATTATCAAATCATCATATATAACAAATATTCATTTTATCCGCTTGGAAAGATCGAGAAAAATTCGGTTACAAATGATACTCCAAATAAAATATAACTAACGGAGAATTTGTTGAGTCCATAAAATTTGTGCCATGTAAGTAATTTCTGTATTCTATACTTTGTCGATACTCGCTATCGAGCGCGTGAAAAAAAAATAATTTAAGCGTAATGTATAAAAAAATATGTATATGTATATAGTTTTTCTTCTTAATGGTCTCATGAGGTATAAAACTGAAGAGTTAGTTTGGTTGAATGTGTTAATCTAAGAAACTACTGGTTCGAATTGAAAAAAAAAAAAAAAATTTTGTACAGTCTATTTCTATAGGGTTTATACATATATCACGTTAATTGTTCCGTTACTTGGACACTCATATTATGTTATACGTCAAATACTATGTTATCTATATTTGACCACAGTGGAAAAGCCACGACGAGTCACCCACTAGAAGGTACACTTCAGTTAAAGATCCACCTCTAAATAGTTCTTTTGTCTGCTTATTAGCATATATCATAATATCGAAAACAGAATACTAACTATCTAAACATTTAACTTGGCTATAATAATTCGACTATAGTAAAGCAACCAATACTACAGCGTTCTATAGTAATACAATGGCTGTGTCAGGTGATAAAATACCGTGGATTGTTTGACAGCGTTGTAATTTATCGAATTCGCCCTCAATTCGCGTCGTTAAACTTAATAAACTCAACGCGTTGAGCTGTTCAGAGTAAAAATAAACAAAATTTAATTAGAATGAAGCACAAATTAAAAGTTTAAATGGCTATTGGAAAAGATATGTTTTCATGATTGGTGATGGTTGTAGGTTCAATAACCACTTGGATATTATTTTGGTAATAAGAAATGTGGTGTTGAGTTCCGCTACTCAACATGAAAGAAAAGCTACTTAATATTTAACTAACCGCAATTACAATTACAATTGTACCATTACGTACCATTGCGTTTGGCGGAATTCAACGCTGCGCTTTGCCTCGTTACTAGAACGAGAAATTATGCATTCAGATTTGTATCAAATATAGTCAATTAATTAAGCTTTACGTAACTTCCCTTTTGAGAGATAAGAACAGGATCTCTATGTTGTGTCACATGCGCGTGCCACAAATGAACACTGTAAGTCCAGTGGGTTATGTAATATTTAACTTGTACATATTTATATGGAAGTTTAATGCTATAACGTGAAATTATTGAGGTATCTCAAATATAATGTATCTCAATTCAAGCCGAGATTAGTAAAAGTAATAAGTCTACTCTCAAAATTCATAAAAAACGCCAGTTTTTACCTTTTTCAACCCTTTTTCCCATCTTCACACTTTGTCACGCAAACAGTATTGAATGAAAAAAAAACTAATCCGTAAAATACAGTATAAAATGACGTATTTTATTATGCAGAATCTCGTCCACGTGATATTTCATACGATATACGTATGGTATTAGATTTTGACCCTCTAGATTTATTCGCACCCAACGCGTATTTACTGACGGACCTATCTTATTAAATTGTAGCTATCAATCTCGAATGTTTCATTTTACCCAGAAGAAAATGGATTGTTATAATAAAATATGACTTGTGACTATTGAAAAGGATTTGGATTTGAATTCCTGGAGTTTATTTCTTATCTCTGGGTGTGCTTAGATAAAGTGCATTGAGTCATGAGTGGCACCACCACTCTGGCTTCTGAGCTCCTCAACCAAAATCATTAATCAAAGAGAATTTTACATTCACACTGTGCCCCTGCGCTACAACTGGCCTCACTGGCCTCTGGATGCATGGCGTGTTGAGCGGCAGAACTCAACGCCACGCTTTACTTCCATACCAGAGCGAAGAAGTAAAATATAATCCGAATGAGAAATAGGCATTTGGAAGAAATCCGTCATAAAAAGGTTACTTTAATAATTCAATCATCGTAAAGAGCTGCATTCTTGGAGGGTTGGAGCCCCCTCATTAACCCCGTTTTTAAATTAGGTGCTAAAATTAGAATTTATTAGACGTCGTTGTTATTGTATAATGAAGTAACAATTTGTGATAGTTCTGGATACTACAACTGTGTTCAGTTGCATAACAAGCTGTGGGCTTAGTCGGTCGTAACCAGAGTGAAAAAAAAATTGAATATTTCACTCAGCCGAGTGGGAATCGAACCCACAACCACCGCGTGTATAGTCGCACCACGACAACCACACAGGAATTATTTTATTATATATTTTAGTGTCTATCAATTGACAATATATAGATAATATTCCAATAATTTGACAGAAATATATTTATTATCCACAACTCATATAAAATCAAAAATTTCAAACCTAATTACAAATAAATCTTAAATAGTTCATCAAAACTAAAATAAAAAGAAAGACCAAACGAAACAACTTTCGGTGTAAAAGAATAAAACACGTAAACGCTTCAAGGTGACCATAAAACCGAAGCGTACATTCATCAGAGACGTCAAGAAGTTCTTTATTAAACATAACTTTTCTCATAAATCCTGCAATCTGTGGAACCTGGTGGGTACTCACTGGAAGTGAATACAAGTGAGTCAAGCTTAAGCACTGTGAGACGTAAGTAATATTTAACTATTTCTGAGCCAAACTTATTTACAGTGAGTGCGAGATTTTGGATGGCAAACTTAGGCATTGTAATATGCAATGTGAAATGTGCTTAGAAACGATATATTGTTTAGGAGCAGTAGTGTAGAAATATATGTATGGTTATTTATACGTAAAGTTGTAAGCAATTTTATGTTTTTATACTGCATGGCGATGATGAGATTCGAGCGAAAAATAAAGAACAGAGTGACTTAGCACTACGTTCTCTCTGCTTACGCTCGCCGAAAACGAGAAGCAAATAAACTGTAAGCTGTAAAAATCTCGAGACCAAACAGGGTAAACCTTAAGTAAACATTTTTGACTCACCTGTGCAGGAGATTTGTCAGATAAATTTTCTTTCGTGCCTGCGTATTCTACTCCGCCAGTGGTTAATGCCGGTGACACTGGTAACAATATTCAATATTTATTAATATATATTTATATTACTACCAAATTTATGTAAGCACTAGTATTTGTCTCTAAAATTCGTTAAAAATAATCTTCGTGATTATCTTTTTAATGTATTTAATAATTAAACATGTTTTTTTTACAGAATTTGTCTTATTTATTTTGGTCCGTTCTCGAAATCGAACTCACAACCATTGCGTCAATTAACTACGCTTGAGCTACAGCAGTTATTATATTTCCCTATTTTAAATAAATTATATAAATGTAGATAAAAATACAAAAATAGCAACGTTTTGTCATGCAATAGAGTGTACAAATTATATGATCTTAAACTCAAATACTTTACAAGTTCCTGAAGAGTTACGCTGTTCAGGTCCTGATTCCGTCATCAGACTAACTCGATGATATCATATTGTATCGCAAATGTCACGATGTTACAATCACTATAAGTTATGTTAACTTCAATTTTTTACATTTTATTTTATACATATTTACAAGTATTTTAAATTAATATACGGGTACATATCCTACCAGTAGATAGAAGTGGAGCTCTCTTCTCTACTCCACTGTTCCCTTCAACCAGCTCTCTTTTCTCCGTCTTCTCACTTTCACTGTGTTTCTTTCCTGGCTTAGCGGCGTGTGTAACTGCCGCAAGCAGAAGCAAGGCAACCTAGTATTTAAATTATCATATCTTTAAATGTATGTTAAATTTCAGTTATTCAAATTCCACCTAAAATGTTATACTTTATTTATACATATATATGTTTTCTATGCAATGCAATAAAATAATTGACGACCTGCGTTACGTCTTTGCTCTACGAGTATTTTATTAGAAATCCAGAATATCAATTAAATCTTTCAACTATTTTGTAATAACATATTTAGGCTGCACCATCAACAACATTTCTATATAAAATATAATTTTATTTCTACAGATTAGTGACTCCATTTTTCACTGTTCACGTATTATAAATTATTAGACAATCATTATTTTGAGAAGAAAAATCTCCTCTAAAGAAAAGTTGGAACCATAATTGTAATGTACAGTATTATTTATGGCTATGTGCTTAAAAAAATTAAAAATCTAAATATTTCATAAAATAACTATTAATAGTAATAATACAAAAAAACACTATATCAATAAAAATCACTTGAACACTGAAAACTAACCGTAAGCTTCATTATGACCACTATCACTGTACAGTTGCGTATGCGCATGTCGAATACGACGCACTTCTTATATGGTGTGTCAGTCGTTTGCGTCACGAAATGTAACAGGCTTTTTTAAATGGAGTAGAACTTTTTGAAAAATTGTATTAGATTCTTACCCACTATACTTTAAATTTTTAATAATGTAAATGAAATAATGTATTTTTTAAAAAACGCTAATGTTTCTTATTTTTTTTCAAATGTCTAGAAAATATGTGCTATAATTAAAAATATATAGAAATGGCTCAAAGAATTCATCAATAAATTCTTTTAATATATATATTTTTAATTCATTTCAATTTTTTTAAATATATAAGCTATATATTATGTAAGAAATTATTTTAATTGAAATTGTTAATTTTATGTGATTGTTAATTGAAGTTCCTGGGTTTAGAGGTATGTGTAGTTGAAATCTAATTTTCATTTTTCAAAGTTAATAAATATTATGATTATAGGTAAAGAAAAACTGTGACACGTGTTATTTTTTTAAGCTTTACACTGTACGTAAGAGTATAGGCAAAGAAATCTTGGGAACATGCTGTTAGGACACTCTGTTGTCATTAAGATGCTCCTGTTTCCCACTTTCCATAGAATTCTCGAGGCACTGCATTTATCTTACGAGAACAAGGAAATAAAAATAATTCATACATATTTATACTGTCAGACATTGTACATAAAAATATATCAAATAATTCATTATTTCATCAAAAAATAAATTAGCTTCATGCTGTATCTCGCAAATAGCAGCTTCCCTTTTGCTGAGACACTCCGTTCCCCATATTTCGCCGAATTCCGGAATTTAAAGCCGCGCTTTACCTCGACATAAGAGCGCAGAAATTAAAATATAAAATTACTTCGGGTAGGAATTGAACTCACAACATATCGGGTTTTACGGCCACAATTTGTCACGAGTGGCCTTATTTCATCTAAAATTATTCTTTCTTTTAAAAGAAATTTACCTGAAATAAAAAAAAATGTTTATTATGCTTTACATAGACGGTGTCTGTAAAATGTAATTAAAAAACACAATATTCCTTTAAGCAAAGTATCCTCTTTTACGCTGTCTTATGTTTTTTTTTTATTTTGCTAACCGACTTCAAAACAAAGAGGTTATTTGTTTGATATTTATGTTACTTGATTTTCAATACTTGTTCATACACTTGGAACTTCTTAAGTGCATTTGTCTGTAAGTTGAAATTTTTTTGTAAAATAAAAATTATTTTTAAATAGATTTAAATCAGGTATATTTAAAAATAGAGAAAAGTTCAAGTTTCATCAGTTATTTTTTATTATTATGACAGTGGACGAGGCGAAAGAGTTATGTGGAGACCGTGGCGTTTGGCGCTCCGTTCTCTCTGACGCTAGGGCGCTATTCTAATTTGCTTATTAATGTTTTAATAATCTCGTCAAACAATTAAGACGAAGTAGAAGAATATTCTAAGTAATTTAAGTACGTAATATTTTCTCAAATGCGACCTTACACTGACAATAGATACGCTTTAATTAAACATTCAACCTTTACTCATTAGCCTAGTTTATATGAAGATCGAATGTAGTGAAGTAATGGCCGACGTCGAACTCTTATGTGAATTAAGCTATAAAAAGACAAAATATAAAATAATATAATGCTATTTACTTTTTAATTTACTTCTTTTTTACTTATCTAACTTCGTTGTAGTAGCACAGCGGCACAGTGTTTGATTGCAAGCGCGAATTTTGTGGGTTCGATACCCTTTTGATTTATTTTCATTACTACCTATATCTTTCTGTCTCTGTCTGTATAATCTATGGTAGATCTTGCCAATAGCTTATATATTAGTCAATGTCTACTCAGTACAAAGTATTTTTTTTGTTTTCTGTCATATAATTAAAATAATACCAGATACGTATAATGTGTACATTTGCGTTAAATGCTTATTTTAGTTTGAAAATATCTTGCGTAAGATTAGGACACGTAAAGAAAAAATGTCCTAAAGGTGTAAAATCGTTTAGGTGTCGCTTAACCTTGAGTTTCGAGGAAATATTAAAAATATATATTAAAAGAAAAATAATATAGAAAAAAGGGACCGGATCATCTGTCTAGCGCCTCTGTCAATATATAAAAAAATGTCAAATATATAAAAAAAATAACAAAATTTTTATTTTATTAATTTATTGTATATGAACATATATACTATATACTGTACAGCTTGACGCTGTATCCCGCATACAACAGGGTAGGCAGAGGGAACCTAGTGTTAAAACACTCCGTTCCCCACTTTCCGCCTAATTCTGGAGGCATTGCGTGTTGAGTGGCGCTTTGCCTCGACACAAGAGAGAAGAAATGAAAATATAAATTTAAATAAATATTTCCTTTCACTTCCAGTCGATTTTGCAGCAAACTTTGTGCCCCTGCGCCACGACTCGCCTCACATACTGGACTGGACATATGTAACTATTGTAAATTATTTGTCTGTAGTTGCTTTCACATAACTAAAATGTTGTTAATGTAATTTTGACAAATGGTACGATGGCATGGTATTGGTCTAATAATGATGGACTAGGACTAGTACATTGGACTTTTGTTTCTTTATGGACTCCATGAAGATTATGCAAAGCCTGTCTTTGAAAAATATGATGTTTAAATTAACTCGTTAACGTTCTCAACTCTGAGATGGACCTTGAGAACGGTTTATAAATATGAGGCTTAGTGTTATAAACGATAAAACGTGGACTTGCCCATTCATAGGTGCTAGTCATCGATAAATTATTTAAAAAAAAGATATTTTTTTTTTAAAGTGAATACTAATTGTAGATTACATACGTAAAAAATCGGGTATAAGATTAACGTAATGATACCAATTTAAGTAGAACATAAGTAACGCTATTTACAGAAGATATTGGGTAACTTCCATTTTTTTTAATTAAAAGCTAGAATTTTAGTTGTTATTTCTTGGAGGATTCCACGAGTTAGAAGTAATGTTATATCACTATAATACAATAAACATCACTTCATTCTGGTTGTTTATTATGTTTGTTTGTATTTTATTCTTTTTTTTTGTTATATATGTATTATTAGTTAAGGTGACGATTTTTTGTTTATATCGAGTTTGTCAAGAACTTATAATAATATAAATAATGTGTTGTAAATATATATATATATATATATATATATATATATATATAAAAAAATACTAACAAATATTTACATCAATATGGAATCGAATCCGTAACAACCTTACTATATTCACATGTTACATAACCTAAATGTGTTATTCACATTGTATAACACGCAATAATAATAGAATGTCAATCGCTAAAGCTTCTTACGTACTCTTTATATACAATTTCGTGAAGAAAGTATATTTTAAATATTGGGTAACATAATAATGGTCTCAAAATCAATTGTTTAATGAAATCAACGCGTTTTGGAAATAGATATATAATTTTATAATAATAATAATAAATATATATTCTTTTTTACGTGAAGACTATTTTTTAGGTTGTCGTGTCCGATCGTAAGCGCGACGGTTGTGGGTTCGATTCACACTTTCATCGCTATTGAACCGCTGACAAAAACACGTAATGCCTCAAAAAATTCACTGGAAAGTGGGGTACGGGGTGTCTTAACACTACGTACTCTCTGCTGTGTGCGAGATACAGCGTGAAGCTGATTTATTTAATTTATTTATAAAAAAAATGTCCACTTAATAAATTGTCAATTCACGTAAGTTTAATACATATTTGATGGGATCCGTGGTTGCGCGTTGCAAAATCCTTGCCAACCCGACTGCACGAGTATGTGCTCTAGTTACTTGAGTTGACTCGTGAGACCAGTTACTCAACTCATTAACTGACCTCTCTGACTGAGCGTCTTTTATGAGGTGAAATAAGCGTTGCAGGCACCGTGGAACGAGTCTGTTTGAATATTAAGGTTGTAGGTACAAATTGCGAGCGTTACATTTTTTTATAAGTTTGGGCTTATATTTACACAATTTGAAATATAAATGGTTATAAAAATACATTTAAAAATATATAAAAGAGTCCAAGCCAACAGTGGCTAGGGCTTCTCAAGTAAAACTGCCTTCTCTTCATCCAGTTCTTAATACAACAGCTAACCGATAATAATAATAATAATAAGAATACTAAGGTAAAGGGTTTTTTGGAAACCGCATGCAAATGCTAATTTAGAAAAACACTGAAAGAAGATTGAGTATATTATAAAAAGAGAGACAGAAATTTTTATTTTAATTTACATATATATTACAATTATATGTATACATATGTTACCTTCCTTCACCGGACGATGACCTATAGCTTTTCAATGAATTTGTAATTCATATGAAATATTCAAAAAAAAGTTATAGCTTAGAATTGCGTAAAAAATGAATGAGTTGTAACGAAACTATTTAGTTTTTGTTATATATCTTCTTTTGAGGCCGTTGTGGAACAGCGAGGCAGGATCTGACAGCAAACTCGACAGTTATAAATTCTCTCTTCATGAGGAGAGAATCCATAACTGTCATAACATTCATATGCTTGATTACGTATTCAATTTATTTTTATTTTATTGTGCAGGATGATGAGTAGTGCCTGGAACTTGAGATACCAGTACGGGTTTGTGTTTTACACTCACTTTCCCTATTCAAGCTCTTCTCTTTATTAAAAAAAAAAAATTTTAGGAATGCCGTTTTCGGAGTACATTCTAGAAATTAATTGATGCTAGTTCTAGATAGGTCGAAATTTTTAGCAAACTGTAAAACAGTTTATTCTTCTCTCACCTACTTCTAACCCACATAAAATATCTATACATATAATAAAAAAGTGTCTTTTTGTATCTGTACTTGGATGATGTGTGAAAAAAATATTTAGGGCATTTACTAACGCAATAGAATATTTTGTTTGTCTGTGCAGTAATTGTTCATGCTTAACTCAGAAATGGGTTAGTCGATTCAAATACAGTTTTCACTATTGTGTTTTGCCTATAAAATTAAGGGTTTTTTTTTATTTCAAATGATTCGTGAATAAAAAAGTTATACCACTTTCAAGCGGACAAAGTCGCAAGTGGGTCCCTAGTCAATAATAAAGCTGTATCAGCTCATCTTTATAGTTATTATTTTCGAAATCTGAAGTCATATAATCTAGATGTTTTAAATTCTAGACTTTTTAGATAATTTAGAACGCGTTACGAATTATGTGTTTACTTGCCGTGTCAATGCTGACAGAATAATTTTTGTATATACGTACATGCACGAGTACGTAAGTACTAATTTCTCTCATAAATTAAATTAAATCAACTTCACGTTTTATCCTAAGATTTTAGATTAAGATCCTTTTCTTTCTCGCCGAATTTTGAAAGCATTGCTTGTTGAGTGGATAAACTCTTGGCCGCCTAGACCGCTCGTGGCCTCATCACCAAAGTGAAAATTAAAATAAATATTACATTATTTAAATATAAATTTAAATAAATATTACATTTACTTAAGTGGGGATCGAACCCACAGCCATTCACGTTTATAGTTATAGTGCGGGATTTGAACCTGCATTTATTTCTTGAAAACCGTCGACTTTGGAGGGAAACTGTCCAAGTGCTCTGACGCTGACCATCTCTGTAGTAGAATTTTATAAATTTGCATAACCGAAAGATATAATAATTGCTTAAAATTATCGCTTGGAAAGAGACAATGCCGAAATATACATTTTGTTTCTGAGGTACTGAACCCTAAAAAGGGAGATTATATAATATATTTGGTTTTTATATAATATATTTAATTCAAGACATGTTTATGGCAGGTTCAGTCTAGCATATAATATATAATGTTCTCTTGGGAAATTGATATAGGGAAGAATACAGATAAATGAAGTATTAAATATAATTATATTAGTAAAGAATTTAATATCAAAGATATAACTAAAAACTAAGTCGATACGACATGGGTACCTTCAAAAAGCGCGTCTATCTCCACCTTAAAAACCGGAAACGCACATGTAGCTCTCCTGGTGTTGTATGGGGTCGTGGGCGGCGGTTATCACTTACCATCAGG
Source organism: Heliconius aoede (assembly GCA_037355905.1). Lineage (NCBI taxonomy): Eukaryota > Metazoa > Arthropoda > Insecta > Lepidoptera > Nymphalidae > Heliconius > Heliconius aoede. The sequence continues at coordinate 41,045 of JBAIZZ010000280.1, forward strand.
TGGCCCGAACGGTCGTTTGCATTGTCCTTTTTCAAAAAAAAAACAGATAAAGTGGGAACCTGTATTTAGACACTCCGCTCGCCATTAAGATACTTCCGTTCCCCACTTTCCGCTGAGTTCCTGAAGCATTGTGTTTTCCGTGGCGGAACCCAACGCCGCGCTTAGAAAACAAATGACAAACGACAACACAAAAAGAGATTCAAAACAAATTAGTTAAATATAATTGACAAAATGACTTACTTCTCACGGCAATGGGGATTCCATGCAACGCGACCGGTTTACGATTGTATAATATACATTCCGCAGACTGAAATAGTGTCTTGTTAGAGTAAAAAATGTGTATAATTATGTAACTTATTTACTTAAAATATTTACTTATATATATTTTATATTTAGAGGTAAAATACGGTATGTAGTGAAATTCCTTTCCCTTGCCCGTCTTCAACTTAAATTATTATTTTCATTTTCTCGCGGTGGATGAGAATGTGCGGCATTGAGCTCCGCCATTTACTTATGTTGAACAGAATGTCTTAACACTAAATTCCTCCTGCTTAACCTACTATGCGGGTAGAAACTTTATAGCCATCACTTAGTCTTAGTTTTTGAATACATATTGAGAAAAAAAGATAAATATAAAAAAAAATAAAATAAAATCATAACCGAATGTCTTTTGGCTTATCAGGTTGTAAATAAAAAATAAAACATCACCCGTTGGAGGTTTGATTTTAATTAAATTTTTGATTTTAGACAAAACGCGGCGTTGAGTTTCGCTATCTAAGACGCTGCATGGCAAAATTTTGGTATAATGTGGGGTACAGAGTGTCTTAACATTAGGTTCACTCTGCATTCTCTGTTACATGCGAGATACAGCGCGAACCTAAAAAGGAATGCCAATTATTTCATACATTATACATAACTACAGAACAGGTCCAGCTCCTCACTTCTCCGAATAAGATCAACTTTCACTGGACGATTATATAAATAGTACCATAACAGTAGCACATACTGGTAAAAATGTCCGATTTCCGGCCTCATTTCGATCGCATATGATCGAATATGTGTTATCATAGTCACTTAATGATGTAATATGGTTACTTTTTAAGCACGTACCAAAACAGTTCGACTATAGAGACTTAGGCAATTTTTCTTGTTATAAATTCTACAAACTGACTGCTATATTCTTATTTAACTTAGCGTTTACAGTTTTCCTACAAATTTATATATGTTTTTGGAATGCTGTGTATATGTAAGTGGAGAGAACCATAATTGAAACTTTTTACTATTTATCAGGTCAATTCTTGTAGTAGAAACTTTTTTTTTTATTTTTACATTCACGCTGCACGTAGAAGAGAGTACCTGGGAACCTCATGTTAAGATATTCTGGTTTCCTACTTTCAGCCAAACTCCGATCCGACACCAGAGTGAATAAATGAAAATATTAAATAGTATCAAATACTATGAACTTACTTAGATATTTTGAATCGAATTCATAGCTTCAGATAGTATTTAAATAGTTGTAAGATATGTATTTTCATTTTATCTTGCATATAGTGAGATAGCAGGGAGAACTATGCGTTGTGACACTTTCCGATCTTTTCTCCGATTACCGAATTTGTATTGAGTTGCAGAACTCAACGCTGCGATTTCTTCCGTTTCTTCTTTCTTGCCATAAAAGGAAAATAAAAATAATTTATTCCTCCGAGAATCAAACCACCACTGTGACCTCAAATATCATTTTTAATCTGACCATGTCAGTTATAATGAGATTACACAAGAATCCATTATTTGTTGCTCCAAAAATCAGTAACTTATCTCCTTAAGTGGAAAGCTGGATGAACGTGTAACTTAATTCAGGCCTTATAAGAAATTTGATTTCTGAATGCGTACAGTTTAATTAAATTAAATACTAAATTATAAAAAACGAGTATAAATAATAAACATAAAAAAGATCTAATCTATTCTGTATCTCATAATTCTATTTAGAGCAATAAAATTATATTTTTTAGTATATCCGTAACCTTCAATTATCATTTAATATATATGATTACCTACTTTCACTGTTACCTCACAGTCACCTCGCCTCCCATTGTCAGACCTCCCACGACAATCAGTCTGAACGACATTTAATTATATTATAACAACGTGTTAGTTATCTTAAATGAACTGTCTTTCAATTGTGAAATCAACGATATGGGTGATAAATAAAAGTACCTTATAAAACTATACCGACTTCAAAACCTGTCAATCGTCTCAGTATCTACTTTTTTTGTATATAGGTAGTCCATATCAAAAACAGATGACTAACTCGATTTTTATAAAACTTAGCCTTTGCTAAATTGAATATCTATTGTAATATAAATTAAAAAAGTAAATCAAAATATATAATAAATCAAATCAAAGTGGGAAACAGAGTGTCTTAACACTACGTTCGTTCTACTTACCCTGATGTGTGCGGGATACAGCGTGAAACTGATTTTATTGTCACTATAAATAAAACATTATTGGACAAAAATATATAATTCTCGATATGACTTTTTTAACATACGAACTTTGTCTATGTTTGTACATTGTTCAACTAATTTCCCGGCTATTCCAACGTTTTCGTTAGTGTATGTATAGTTTGCAAAGCCTAAATCATCATCTGAACTACAGCTCCTCTCAACTATTGAAATATGTTTTTGGCACAGGGCACAACTACGACATGAACTTGCGATTGTAAACGCGAGAGGTTATGATGGGTTTGATTCCTACTTGGGGAATGAAACACATAATATTTTAATTTCCTCACTTTGGTAACGAGGCAAAGCGCGCCCCTGAGATTCGCTGCACAACACGCATGTCGCACGTCTCATGTGTCGAGAATTCAACGGAGAGGAAGTGTAGTAATTGTTTCTATGTAAGGTAAATCCAAGAAAACAGTATAAAATAAATTTTACATTTATCTATGAATAATAATATTTAAGAAACCGATATAGTTTTATAGGTGGTATAAATTTTGTACATCACCTCTCACAAGACTTTATGCCGATTTTTACACCGAACACTCGATCCATTTTTTAGATGCAATAAAACATTTGGGAAATCGACGGGTTGTGTATACACGTAAAAAATCAAATTTTCTCCTTTTTATTAAATCGAAAGAACTATATAATAATCCATATGAATTTTATGGATATGAAAAAATAAATTTAAATAAAAAACACAATAGCAATTCCTCATTCCTGATTTTTAATCTAAGGTTTAGCAAAAGGAACCTAGCGTTAGCTACATGCACCATCTCATTTTCAAGTCATGGTGGTAACCCACCATGGCGGGAATCAACGCCACACTATATTTGCTTGCTTGTTACAAGAGCGAGGAAATAGAAATAATTCGAATGAATTCGATGTCCACCAGGGGGGAATCTCCCTGGTGGAAATCGACTCCTGAAACGTAGCGTTCACTGCCAGGCACCGCGCAACTGCGGCAAGATGGTCACATATATATTCGTATATTTACATACATATATACTTAGCTTAAGTGGCTGTCGTGGCGCAGGGTCACAAGCGCGTGACTGTTTTCGCGTCGGTTGTAGGTTTGATTCCCACTCTGGCTTTTGAATAATTTATTTATTAATATTTTAATTTCTTTACTTTGGTTCTAAAGTAAAGCACGGCGTTCTGCTCTACCACTCAATACACAATGCCTGAAAAATCGGCGGAAAGTGGGTAACGAAGTGTCTTAGCACTAGTTTTCCTCTGCCTACCCTGTAATATGCGGGATACAGCGTGAAACTAAATACAAAAAACTTGAATTTAAACATATACATCAATTGAAACACGCAAATCCACCTGAAATTGCGGCCATAAAATAACATTTTGACGCGACTAATAAAGTGATAAACTTTTCAAGCTAAGGCTAATTCCACATAATTGCCCCTCGATGTGACTCGAGTCCTGCACATGCTCGTAAAGTAAACGAATAGGTTTTATCGTACGTTAAATTATAACGCTAGGGATTGAAGCGTTATATTGCCAGTGTAGACTTTAGACTAGTTTTATTTTATAAAAATACATTAAAATAGTACATGTCCCCGAGAGGTAATCGAACCCACAGTCGTCACGTCTACGACGTAATATTAACAGATTTCATAAAAAAAAAATGTAAAATGAACTCCTGTACATCAAACACTAAAGCAAAAAGTAAGAGATTTAAACTTAAGACATTGAGGAATTATACCTATGAATTTATTTTATAATCGATTATTGTAAGCAATTTATATTTATTTTGTAAAATAGAATGAAACATTTATAGGAAATTGAATCGAGTGTTCGCGTAGACGCAAAGCACTTATTTATATAAAAAGGCTTAAATAATTTTTACCATTAAAAATCATACGCAAATAAAAAATCCCAATAAAAAAATAGATTCCCACTTTTGCCAGTATAGCAGGGTAGGCAGAAGACACCTAGTTTCAAAACACCACGTTCTTTACTTTCTGTGCAATTTTTCAGAAATTGTGTTGAAAGACGGTCTCAAAGCCTCTTAACCCGAGTTGGAATCGAACTCACAACCGTAGTTTTTCAGGAAGATTGCGAAATCCTCTATTGAAATAAATTTAAAATAAATAATTAAAATGTCTTAGTGGTATGTCTGTAAAGTAACACTAACTAGGTCATCACCTCACACCAGGTTTATAAAGTGACAGTCGTGACGTATCGGTAGGCGTTTTGTGACATCATAAATTTCTCTCACGATTAGAAATAAGAATTAATTTATACATACTTAACTTAACTAGCTTTTGTTGCGGGTTCGTCTGAGGTTAAATGAAAATAAATAAAAAATATACATGTCACGTATTCTAAAGGTACTAACTAGGTGTTCGCAAATACAATGAGATAATATAGATCGAAATGAATAACTGAATGTAATCCTCCCTCTATTAATAGAATGTTCAAAACAAAAAGGTTTTGACATTGTTATGTCTTATAAATCGATGAACACCGTCTGCACACAAAAACGCACGTCACGTCACTCATTGTCACGTTCCGCCTAGTCAACTGTGCAAACGAGAGCGCGGCACAAAAGACAGAGAGGCACGACCGGATTAATCTGTATAATTTAAGTAAAAAAATATTTCAGTTAACGAGTACAAATAAATGTTAATTTGTCGATTAACATTTTTTATATTATATATATTTTTTTTTGTTATGGGAGAGGACATGGCCAGCGAGCGTTCGGGTCACCTGATGGTAAGTGATCAACACCAGAGGAGCTACAAGTGCGTTTTCGGCCTTTAAGGTGGAGATGTTGGGCGCCGGGGCCCGGCATTATCTAATGCGAAATGCAGTAGCAGGAGCCTCTACTTCACGCCGGTTTTAAATGCCGGGGTGGTAATAATCCGGTCGAGTCTGCCTATGTGTACAATGGATGCGTGTTGCCATTACTGGCGACGTGACTACCACACGTACGTTAGTCGCCTCTTACGATTGTGATCGTACCAGGGTGATCGTATTCTTAGCCGGGATCACACGGCTTAAACTTTTTTATATTATATTATAACTTTAACAATATAATAATTCAATTAACTGATACTTTGGATTATACAAAATAAGTCAATTAAATATATAAAAGTATATACCCAAATTTTTCTTTAATGTTTTCTTATGACATAAAATTTATGACATTGTTTTTTCAATTTAAACTAGTAATTCATGAGATCAACGTCAACTTTTTTATAATAAGTACAGATATAGGTATAGCGTAGGGTATATAGAAATATTTTTAAGAGGCCGTAATCTTAAAAGTACCTGCGTGGGACGAAATGTAATTTTATTACATACTTTATCAAACGACTCGCGTTAAGTTCCAATGGTGTAATTATATTTCTTTAGCTTCACTCTGTATCATAATATAATTTTAGCAACAGTACGTCTTGAGTGGCGAAATTTAACCCCATTTTGTCTCGTTACTAGAGCGGGGAAATGATGATAACTTATTCCCCTGAGAACTAAATTGAACCCACAACCTTCTCGTTTGTAGCCTTAAAATAATGTAATACAACTCTATATTAAATCTCTCAAATTTGGGCGAAAGAAAAGTTTTGACACTAACTTTTTCCGTTTAACATGAAAGGGACTAAGCGAGAAGAGACACTTAAACAGTAAAAACAAAATCTTGATTATTTTTAAAATGTGTACAATGGATGACTTATCTCTAATAGAGGTCTCTACCAGACACCCTTGAAAATAGGAGATGTTAAGAGAAACGATTCGGGTGCGGTATTTAAATATTACATTAATAATGAAAAATTTACATAAAAATATCTTTTTTTTAGGTTTTTAGATTTTTTTAAGATTCATAAGATAATTAAATTTTTTTTTATACGAACATTAAAAATTAAATTACGTCCATACCACTCCATATTAAATTGGCACCAGTAACGAGTGTTTTAATAAATGTAACCGCATTCCCGATAATTACATTCGTCGACCCGATACGAAATTAATCAAAAATATCCAATCGCGGATACTGAATTAATTTATTATGCATAATTTTATAATGAAATACAAAAAAACAATCTTTTATATTTGTTTTTGTATAAAGCATTTTTTTTATATGTAAAATTCTCGCTATTTGAACCGCTTTTTGTGAGTAAATTCAACGTTGTTTTCAGAACTGGCTAAACGAAAGTATTTAAAATATAAACATTTTTCATAGGGAGCAGAAAGTGTACTTTATAACTACACAAATTATGACCATTTTACTTATTAATATTGATATTGTCGAGGAGTCGGGGCACAAGTATGCGACTGTTCCGCACGGTTCCCGGTTCGATTTCGACTCGAAAAAATGAAATTTATAATATTTTATGTCCTCTTTCTAGTAATATAAGCAATATATGAAGTGCGGAACTATAGCGGGCAGTAAAATGGCTGGCTGAATTCTGAGTGACGGATATCAGCCATTCAGAGCGAAGAAATAAAATTATAGAAATATTATAAAAATAAATATTTAATATCCTCGAGTGGGGATCGTACCCACAACCAGTCGGTACAGTCACACTTTGCCCCTTGCACCACGACTGGCCTCAATAACGGTTATTAGTTGATTTATATGTATTTAAAAATATTGTAAAGTTAAATTTTAAGCCGACAATACTTTGTATTCAAAGCCAAACGTGTAAATAAGCTCAACAATTTGAACAGAAAGCGGAAAGCTGCGTCGAGCTTAGCCTTATCTGCCGACAACACTCTACACCGTTACATTTAAACAAGAAAATTAGCTGGGAACATCTTTATTTTTCTTCGAAGAAAATGGACGGTGCACAGTAGTTTTTTTTTACTCTTAAATAAGTCTTTTTAGAAAACATGTCAGATTATAAACTTATATTAAGGGCCCCGCTTTTTTCTTTTGTAGTACCCCAAGAATCTTTTTGAGCCTATAACGTCACAGTAATCGTTTCGATGTAGCCCCACAGTACACAACAAGGATAAGAAGTCGTAAGTAAATGCTTGTATAGAATAAATAATTCAGATTCACGATGTATTCCGCACACAGCAGGTTAGGCAGAAGGAACCTAGGATTACTCTCACTTGCCTTGACACTAGAGAGAGGAAATTGAAATATACATTTAAATAAATATTTCATTCCCTCGAGTAGGGATCGAACCCACAACCAGTCACCTTTACAGTCAGTTGCAATCGTATGGTACACACTTCTACCATACGATTGTATTTTTAACACTGATTGATTAATAACACTAGTTATATAAAAAATATAACATTAAATCCATTATCTACAAATTCTATTGAATAACGTGGACGCCAAAATTTCAGACGTTAATTATAGAACTAATAGGTTAATAGTGAAGTCAAGAAAGGTACTCCTTACTTACTTATTCGTCATATATGTACAATGTAATGTACTTTGTAAGTATATCGTCTTGTTTTGAAATATGTTACAGTACAAGTTTTACGTAAAATGTTCTTATAATAAAAGAATTATGAAAGGCCAATCAGAAGGGAACTAGTTTTCCAAACGTCGCGTGGTAAGCAGTGGGGATTAACGCCGCGCTTTATCTTCCAAAGTGGAGAAGTATGGGAACCGAACGCACAGCCATCGCTTCTACAGTGAATGAGCTGAAAATGAATATTAAGTTAACATTTTTGTGTGTGTTTGTGTATATACAAATTCCTGATGTTACACGGGATCATGGGCGGGGGTGATCACTCATCAATTAAATATCAAAAAAATAAGAAAAATATAATAAATCATCATTGGGATGGATCTGCCAAGTACCAGCTTCAGATGTTGGAGGTTATTGAACGTCGAGCTATCAAGCTCATAGGTAACGATTCGCTGGTCAAAGCCAGGCTTCAAAGCCTAGAGCACAGGCGAAAAGTTGCAGATCTCTCGGTGTTCTACCGGTTACACTTTGGTGAGTGTGCGTCGGAATTGTTCGAGCTTATTCCGCCCTCCCCTTTCCATCATCGGATATCGCGACTCTCGGGTAGACGGCACGGTTTCACAGTTGATATTCTACCACACCGTACCAAGCGCTTTGCGTCTTCGTTCCTCGTACGTACTGCCAAGGAATGGAATGCGCTGCCTGGGGCCGTGTTTCCCGATAACTACAATCTGGGGATCTTTAAGAGTCGAGTGAATAGGGTTCTTCTAGGTAAGCGTGCTACATCTTAGACCTCGTCTTTACTTACGATTAGGTTAGACAGTGGTCAAACGCTTACCTATCTCTGATAAAATAAATAAATAAATAAATAAAAAAATCCTCGTAATATAGTTATGTAGACTACCCAGAGAGTGTTCTAGAGTGGAGTGCATGAATGTGAAATATTATTCAAATTTTATTTAAAATTCCTCGACCAGCTCATTTACATCAGCTTATTTCTTGGAACTAGTTTCCCTTCTAAGCTGAAGCTTTTTTCTCTTGAAACTTTCGCAACTATTTCAACACTTTTATACTGTAGTATAAACGTTACGCCAGTCTCAACGTCGAGGACTTTTAAATTAATACTATAATGACTTGACAACTGAATAAATGATTTTATAAAATTCTAAAACAAGGTCTTACCATAAGCGCGACGGTCTAGGTTCAAATTGTATTTGGGCAATTTAATTTCCCAAATACAAAAGCGTGGTATAAAAGCATAACGTTATCAGAATCATGAAAATAACGAAATGTCTTCATTGGATTGATTGAGATATGAAAACGATACGATACGAAAAATTATTAGTGCTTCATTATCATTATGTCACAAGCTTGATTTCCAGGTGCGGTATCAAAACGAGGGCGAGTTTTATCAATATCAGTATAGGCATAAACAAAATAAACAATTGTCCGCCCTTTTGTAAGCGGAAAGGTAAAAACGGTAAAACGGAAGGGGCCTAAAAATACGGTATCTTAACCGAATCTTAATTGCTCCAGTAGAATTAATTGTTTATTTTTTTTACTAGAAATGCCTTGGTTTTCGTACCAATATTTTGTTTATTTGACCTCGAAGTGAACGCTTAGGAAAGCTCATTAAAAAGGTCGTTTTTGTTTAGCTTTACGCTGTATATCTCATATAGTGGACTAAGCGGTAGGAGCTTAGTGTTTTAAGACTCGTTGTTTTCTGCCTACACTAGTGTCTTAACACTCCGTTGCCCACTTATATACGAGTATGTATATATTCTGTATCTATAGGTACAAAACTATATGATAAAATATTACAGATTCCCTCTCTATATGATAAATTATCAAAATATTTAAATTACGGTTTACTTAGTGCATTACAGTTTAGGTTACCATAGTAAAATATTAAATAACCTATCAAACCTAATTAATTCATGAAATAAATGCTATATAAGACGTAAAGCACATTTATATTTTTTTATATATATCAATATAATATTTCTATATAGTCATACAGTATATTACAGCAAATTGGGACCCATAGTATGGGCCCCAGTGTGATAAGTGAGTGTTGCCATTAGCGCGCGTTGAGTTCGCGGTGTCGGCGCTTCTGAATGGAGATTGCATCGTCCATTGCGGTGCCTCGGACTGGTTAGTGGTGTGACGTTTTGTATCGATATAATATACTTTTAAGACATTTAAACTTTAAACTGAGATTATAATTTTGAATTTTAAACAGTATAATGTGGAGACCAAGCATCGAATTGTATGCGAGATGGTTTTGAGTTCATTCATCACTCAAACTCTGGAAAATAAATAAATTCTAGTTTAATTCCGCCTTTATACTGGATACAGTGTAATGCTAGTTATTTTCACGCTGCATCCCGTCCATAGCAGGTGGAAAAAGGAACTTGGGCATAAAGTGTTTAGATATGCCGCTCCCCATTGTCCATCGAAGGATAAAACTTAACGCTAAACTGAAATCTTATTATTTATTTTAGATCTTATTATTTATTTTAGCTAAATATCGATACAGCAAGTTCACATCACGCACAATAAATACTCGTCAGGCGCTTCGTATTCACAATATGTAGGGCACTCCGTGTTATACATCTGGTTATCTATCTTACTAGTTTCAATATGCAATTAGAATGTCAAGGAAACTATTAAATTTTGACAAGTTAAGTTAAATCTGTACATATTGAAATCAGCCGAAGCGGAAGTAATAAAAATTGATCGATAAACTTTAATACAGTTACGGGTTGTCTATATTCCTCTCTCCCTGTTTCTATTCATCTCTTACTCTTTTTCTATCTATTAGTCTCTTACTCATCGATGAAGATGATAACTTAAAAAAATACCCAAAAAAATATTTTTTTATAACATTGCTTGCGTCACATCCAAATCGTCAGATTATTATTTAAGAGCTTTTTTTCAGGTTCACTTAACACCCCCCTTAAAACCTGACCGCCCGATCATTTTTTTTCATTTGTAACCTCCATCATGGAGACAGTCAGATATTATATATTATATTTACAACTAAATATACATATTTATAATTTTTTTATTTACACTTTCCGCCGAATTTTTCGAGACTTTGCTTGTTGAGTGGCTCTGACTCTGCTTTGGTGCCAGAGGGAAGGATGGAAAATATAATAAATAATAATTTATTCTCTCGAGCTCTGATCGAACCCACAACTTACGTGCTACAGTCACACCTCTGTGCCCCTGCGGGCTGCGCCACGATGGCATCAAATCTGTACATTTTATTTGTGAATAAAAAGTAATTTAATGAATTTAAAGCCCAGTTTTCACCGGGAATGAGGAAAGAGCGGATTATGCTCAGCAGAACAGACATCTTTTTGATAAAATAGGTTCCCTTTTCCACCAACAAAGAGTGTCGTATTTTGTAATTACTTCGCTTCGCTGCCTAGAACTGAGAGAATTCGTTTCAACTCTTCCTGTTCACTCGAAGCTCGACTTTTTATTGGTGGAAATATTAATGTGTAGTGTACCCTTGCAAGTTTAACGTTGTCTGGGCCTACTCCACATTCGGTCAAAATCGATCTACATGGATATCTCCAATATCTTTTAATCGATTTTTTCAAAACTTGAACAATTCCTTGACTAAATAATGATGTACATTTAAATCGGAAAGTCAACTACAATACTATCACGAAAAAAATTCTCATCACCTAACAGAAAATAGACATTTTTCTCAGCAAACAAACTTACAGACTGTACGGAAAAGCGTTTACTCTTTTATCTTTTCAGCAGCAGAAATAGCAATCTTGAAAATATTGTGGGGTAAGATGTCACGTAGATGGTACAACGAGATACCAATTTAAGATGCTCTTCTAAATGTCATCTACATTTTTGAGGGTTGCGGCAATTTTGACGTTGGAGCCGAGCGGGGGATAAGCTGGAAGTTTAAAGTTTTTAAGTTTTAATGTTATTTTTCAAATATGCTAATATAGATTTATTCTGAATTTCTGTTTATAAATGTTTTTTAACTGACTGTGGCGAATCCCAAAAGGAAGCGTTATATTTTTAGCGGTATGTATGTGTATCCGTTCTTTGGTTCCTTTGTAACTGTTAAATCAATGGGATTAACCAGTAAGATTTTGAAATTTGAAATAAAAAGTCGTAGGATTTGTTTTAATGGCGTGGGTACCACTGGATATTATATTCATTTATCTTATGCAATTGGGTTTTTTTTGTTTTGGTTATAATTAATTTATGTCACTTTCAGTTTCACGTTTTATACCCTGCATAACAGGATAGACAGAGACAGCATAGTTTTCGCGTTCAGTCTAAATTCAAGATTTTTTTAGACTAAAACAGTACAATTAAAATAATTTACTAAGGTAAATAATCAATCCCTCAAGGAGGAATCGAACCCACCACCGTGGCGTTCACAGCCAGATCCTGCACCGAAACCCATGTAAAATAATAAGTATTTATAACATTAACATTACATGCGCGCGGCGTTGAGTTCCGCTACACATGCGGACGGTAAAAAAATGTTACATTACAGTCATTAGGTACGTCGTAGCTCATTGAGAAAACTGCCACTTTAACATGGCATTTGTATACCGATTCTTTAACATAGTATTTGTAAAAGCTACCGTTTCATTTTATATTTTTAATACGTAGCGTTTTGACCTAAGATTCGCAAAGTGGTACTGCTTCAAAAACTTTACTTATAAGAGCTTCGTTTGCCTCTTCAATCTTTTTAGTTAAAAGCAAGCAAAATTTAATTTAAATTATTTAATAAATTTTACATTAAAAAAAAAATCAGCTTCACGCTTTATCCCGCACACAGCAGGGTACAGAGGGAACCTAGTGTTAGTGTATTTTATATTTTGACGTTAATATTTTTATAAATTCGAAATCAACATAACGCCTTTATCATCATGGGTATATGTACTTTTTTCTGTTTAATTAAACACAGATCAAGTACTGACTCCGCTTCGAGTAAAAAAAATATTTAATATTTTCATTTCTCTTATCTTGTAACGACAGGACGGTTGTGTGAACAAAGAGTGGCGTCCATTTCCGCCACTCAACACGCAATGACTGCAGAATTCGACGTAGGCTGAGGAAGGAAGGAAATGGAGAAAAGAACGAAGCAAGCACTGTGTGGAATTCGGAGAATGGAGTTATTCGGTACCAGATCTTCCTTGTTTTCCATCTAATGTGTGATAAAACGTGAAACTGAAATGGAGAGAAAATTAAAGGGAGTGAGTTCTCTTAATTTTTTTTAGTCAGGGTAGGCAGAGGATACCGGTGTACCTAGAGTAAAGACATTTCGCCCTCTTTTAAGATACTTTTCTCTACTTGCTGCCGAAATCTGAAGACATTGCGTGTATAAGATATTAAATATTTTATTTCTAATGGAACCTACAACCTCTCGCTTTTACAGTCCCCCGCTTATGCCCCTGCACCACGACTAACCTCCTTCGTAGGTACAACAAAGAATAATAAAGTAATAAGAGAAAATATTACTATAAAAAACATTCAAGAATTATCAGCATATTTTCATTAAAACAATATTGAATATTAAACACGATTAAACTAAGAGAAGTATAAATATACTTGTTTATGGGGAAACATGTCTGATTCTAATATTTGCTGTGGTTCAGGATGTAGCGATTCCCCTTTAGGGCTATGAAGAACGGTTTTAAATTATGAAAGTTTAATTTTAAAGTATTTTTTGTGCTGGGCATGGGGCATATCAAAATTCTGCTAAGCTGACGTACCATGCACGTACGCCAGTGGTCGATGTTAAGATGGGGTAAATAAAGAATGTTTTGCTAAAAAGTTATGTTAAAAGAAACTTTTACTAAAAAGCTTTTGCTAAAAAGCTAAAAGCGACATAAATGTTAAGTAAATTTTCATAATCGTCATATTAATACTTTTTTTCAATTTTTTGCTGCACGTTGTATCCCACACATATTAGGGTAGACAGAAAAAGCCGGGGAACATAGTGCTAAGACACACCGTTCCGATTAAGCCATTTCCGTTAACTACTTTGCTTGGTAAGTGCCGTCACTTAACGCCACTCATTGCCTCGTTACCAGTCCCAAGAAAAAAACATTATATTTCTCGCAGTGGAAATCGAACCCACAACATATCGCGTTTACAGTCGGGCGCTTGTGTTGCGCCCTGCGCTACGAGCCTGCCACTGGCCTCAACTTTAGTCTCTTTTTCATATTTATAAAAAAAACCTTCTAAAATAATATTCACGCTGAAGTAGTGGCCCTTGCTACTGCGTTTCGCATTAGGTAATGCCGGGCCCCGGTGCCCTTCATCTCCACCTTAAAGGCTGGCAACGCACCTGTGGCTCCTCTGGTGTTGCATGGGGTCGTGGGCGGCGGTGATCACTTACCATCAGGTGACCCGAACGCTCGTTTGCCTTGTCCTCTCCCATAAAAAAAAAAAAAAAAAAATTCACGCTGGTTTAGTATCCCTAAAGCGTAGTCTATATCGCATTGCAGCGTTTGCCGCGGTGAGCCCAGCACTGATTGCAGGGAATTTTATTGTCACTGTTGAATATAACTTTACGTTACTTAATAAAAGGATATTTACGTAATAATATTTTTTTAGTTTCACACTGTATCCCGCATATAGCATAGTAGACAGAGGGAAGCTATTTTTCCATCTTCGATACATTGCTTGTTTTTTCTTGTAACAAGACAGTACGCGGTAATAATTATAATATTCAATTGCCCGGAAAGGAAACGAACCCAAATTCGTCACGTTTACCATCAGATCACGTCAAGCGCTATGAAACCTCTCACTGGAGAAATATCATTATTATTATTATAGTTCTTACCAGCGTTGAGTTCTGCCCCTCAACACGCAAGGGCACGCCACTGAGCTCGATCTTCAGCTCTTCGCATCCATCCCATCTAGCTGGAGCACCTACGTCTGAACGTCTTATACATAATGTATTTGGAGCATAATTCACAAAATTTTAATGTGTATTTGTAATGTTAAATTAAAGATATCTTTTTAAAAAAAGGTGCTACATTTTTCATTGTATTTTACAAATTTAATTCAATGTCCTTATTAGGATAAGATGTACAATAATTTATAATCTGCCATTTTGTTGCGACTGCCATTTTTTTTTTTTTTTTTTTTTTTTATGGGAGAAGACAAGGCAAACGAGCGTTCGGGTCACCTGATGGTAAGTGATCACCGCCGCCCACGACCCCATGCAACACCAGAGGAGCCACAGGTGCGTTGCCAGCCTTTAAGGTGGAGATGAAGGGCACCGGGGCCCGGCATTACCTAATGCGAAACGCAGTGGCACTACTTCACGCCGGTTTTAAATGCCGGGGGTGGTATTAAATCCGGTCGAGTCTGCCCATGCCTGTTGCCATTACTGGCGACGTGACTCTACCACACGTACTTTAGTCGCCTCTTACGACACCGACAGTACCAGGGTGATCCTATTCTAAGCCGGGACCACACGGCTACAAATTACCAACAATATTGATTATACATGTACTTACATGTGAATATTCCGCTAATAAGCGTTGAATTTATCCTTTAAGCTTCTCCAGAACATAAAAAATGTAGTATGTAATAAAATATTACTTAATTCTGTTCATTTGATGTACAAGGAATTTTGAACAGCTAACAATAGCTTATTACCAAAGTCTTCAGTCTTGCACCCTTATGGCCTAAACAAATTGTCGCCATATATTTTAAACAGAATAAATACCGTGACCGTAATTTATCAACCCTTTACCTACTTGTAGCCTCTCAAGTTCTTGAAATTTAATTAAACAATAGAGATTGAAATATATTTATAAAGGTAAAATGTACTTGCAATATATAGAATAAATTTTTTTGTACTTCTCTCTCTATCCCACGTGTAGGCAGAGAGAGAGAGAGAGAGAGAGAGCTTAGCTTAAAACAGTACGCTTCCCACTTTTTCGCTGAATTATGGACGCATAGCGTGTTGTGTTGGACCTCAATACTTAACGCCAACAGAGCGAAGAAATGAAAATATTGACTTTATTTCCTTGAGTTGGAATCGAACCCACAGACAGTCACATTTACAGCCACACGCTTTGGGCACCTGCACTATGATTGTTTTCCACAGAATAATTTTGTAGATGAAAACTGATAAAAAGTAGTTTTAGATAGATATCATGGTACTTTTATCATTTATAACTGTGGAACAATTAAGAATTTAACGCAGTAGTTGTGGGTTTGAATCCAGACGTGGTAAGAGAAAAAGAACTAATTCTCCATTTTCTAAAAGTAGTAAGATAAATTACAACAGTTTTACCTGACATTTGTTTTAAACTAACAGTCATACTGCATTACCCATATTAATAGAATACAACTATGTTAACATTAACAGAGGCTACTCTTAAAAATTGTAGACCGCAATGAATAATGAGTGTATATTTCACGTTATTTTAACGAGCTTTATGAAAAATGGCCGACACCAACTGAACCTACTTATAAAGCGCAGCCCTCCATATGGAAGCTTGGCTAGAATTAAAAGGAAATTACTTTTGGCAAACATCCAACGTCACATAGTAATTACCATGTATTTCGTATTCGCTGCGTATGCACGACGTTGTAGATTTTTCATAATATTTGTTTATTATATTAAATCATATTTTACAGCGCCTGCGTAGATTTTAAGGCAATATGTTTAAAAAATGGTGTACTATTATTATTTCAGACACTTAATACTATAAGCTCAACGCGTTTCTTTACCTTACCATTATATCATCGAATTAACTTATTTCATTTATTTTACCAGAACGAGAAAATTAAAATATTATATGGATGTTATGTGGACATCAAATTCACGATCGTCGCGATTACAGTCACACGTTTGTGCCCCTGCGCAACGACAGCGTCATCACATATTTATATATAAGATACTTTGATTCTTTTAAAGATACCTAGTCCTTGATATCTTTGACACCTTTTGCACAACATTTGTGGCACCTAAAATTCGGGTGTTTCTGATTTATACATGTTTCGTGGCGTTATTTTGCATGCTCAATAATTCATTTATGCTAATAACCCTTATGGCGTTGGTTTTTGAAGTGGAAAGTGTTGTAGGATAAATAGTTTAGACGATGAAATATTTGCTCTGTATATTTCTTTAGTTTAAATTGTATTGACTTAAGTTATTACTTTTCACGTGTACACGGTGTGTTAGATATAGTAGAGTAGGCAAAGAGAAGCAGTGTCGATACACTCCTTTCTCCACAAAATTGCTGAAGTGCGATAAACTTGATTCGGCACATTGTTGAATAAGAGCTGGGAAATGAAAATAATTATATTATTAATTACCCTCAAGTAAAAATCAAACCCACAATCAATGATAATATTTTAGATGTCACTACCAAAAGGTGAAAAGTTTCAATTATGATAGCTGCTATTTTTTCATAGATACAACTTTCAAATATTTACTTTTGTACATATATATTTTTTACCGAGAATTTTATTCTAAATACGAAATTGAAATTCTAATTCAAAATATTTGTTCAATGTACTAGGAGATATATTATGGTTTTAAAATGAAACAGAGATATAAAATACTTTGAGAAATTATAAAGAAATGCGAAAAAGAAAGCCGTAAATGTGAGACTAAGAAGCGATATTTCATGGCGCCGTAATGGCGTGTAAATGCTTCCGCCATCGCAGCTGAGATGCTTTAAGCCCACTTTATGTTGAAAATAGATAACTG
Organism: Heliconius aoede; assembly: GCA_037355905.1. Taxonomy (NCBI): domain Eukaryota; kingdom Metazoa; phylum Arthropoda; class Insecta; order Lepidoptera; family Nymphalidae; genus Heliconius; species Heliconius aoede. The sequence goes on from JBAIZZ010000280.1 coordinate 58,666, forward strand.
ATTTATATTAAATTCTTAACTTTTTATGTTTATTATTATTTTATTATATTATTTTTGGTATTGGTAACGTAAAGTGCGGCATTGAGTTCTGCCATTCATCAGAAATGGGCGGTAAGTGGAGACCGGCAGTGACTTAATAGGAATGGAGGACGCTAGGTTCTCAGGTTCCCTCTGCATACCCTGATATGTACGGGAAACAGCGATAAGCTAAAAACAAAATATTTGTTAAACTTTTATTTATTACATATAAGCGCCGCCCGCAACTGGCCTCCATGCCAAATTTCAATTTAATAAGGCGATTGCCTATCGAAACCGTGTAAATGAAAATAATTAAAATATAATCAAGAGCATTCGAACGTCACGGAACCGTCGAAAACATAGCGACGGCCTTAATATTATTGTATTAGATAAGAGATGAACCAAGATACATCCAAAATATAGCCTTAAATAATATTCTCCATTAATCTTGAACACTTATAACATAATATATCTGAGAGAAGCGGAGAAAGCAGTAAATGTAGCTATGAACAATATTTCATACTTGTAAGCGTGCCTTTGGGAGCTAACGCCCCCACTGCAGTATCAAACACTTTTCCTCTTTTCCTAAAGATTTTTTAAATATGAAAAATTATATGATAAATACGACACATGACGGTAAGCGTGACGGTTGAGAGTTCGATTTCCATTCGTTTTCTCGCGTTGGTAAGACAAAGTACAGCATTAAAGCTCTCTCACTGAATAACCATACAGTATTTTCGCTTTGTAAGCTCTAGCATAATGCATGCGTTTAGAAACTAGGGTTCTTTCTACTTTCTCTGCTTTGATTGAAAACAATATATTTCCAAGCATATAATAAAAACTAAGCAACAGATCCGTGATAGCGTGAAATACAAGCTTTAAATATATATTGACTATTAAAATTATAAAAGCTGAAAATAAAATTAAATAGAAAGTTTAACTATAAACGTGAATATTGTGGATTATTGTTTTGGTTTTTTCATTTCTTCATGGAGTGTCTCAACACTGAATTTGCCTACGACTCTATATGAGGGATACAGCGTGAAGCTATAAAAAAAATTAAATGAATCTATACTTCCTTTAACAATTACCATTGAGCTCTTGGGATAATTTAATTTTGAATTATCCTTGAAATATACAAAAAACGGGACCTTCGCAACCCTCCATTGTTCTTTCTAATGCCCTTTGACTATATAATTCCTATTAATTGGTGGTTTTTGATTCGTCCTATTAGTCGCTGATTATTTTGTATTTATTTTCAAAGAGAATATTGATATTTAATAAATAAATGGAAAAAATATCAAGTATTTAAAAATATATCTACGGACACGTCAAGACAAACCTAATTAGCTCAAACTTTTATATAAGTTTTATTGAGAATTTCATCTTACACCAGTGGACTAACTGGTCGATGGTTCATGATGACAAAATAATTAGTGGGTGAAATAAAAATATCTTCTTTAATATTTAATAAAAGGACATTTAAATAAAAATAAACAATAAGTGTGTGTGTGTGTGTGTGTAAAGTAGAAAAACACAAAAATTATTAATATAATAATATAACTTTTATTACATATTTACAAAATATTGACAAATAGTTCGTTGTAAAAATATCACATAAATATTTAATTAGGAGAAGGTACAAGATGTTAAGTAATTACAAAATATATTGTCATGGGACGCTCCTAGCAATAATATTATATCAATAACAATGGCCTATTAATATGGAGTATTATGCGAAAATGAACACAATTTTGAGAATAGAGGCAGAGGTAATATAGCTTAGTGATGTCCATAGTATCCGATGCCACCGTATCCGCCATGTCCGTACCCTCCGTATCCGCCAAGTCCATATCCGCCGTATCCAGCATATCCGCCATATCCGGCGTAACCACCATGGCTGCTGACTAAAGGTGCGCTGACGTAACCACCGTGACCGTAACCTCCATAACCGCCTGTAAGACGAACGTTATTTGTAAATATAATATTTATATGATAGCCTTTATTTGTCTGACTTTTACATAGAATATATATTTTTAACATTGATTCATACTTATAATTACAATTAAATGAAATTTTGAAATTAATAATAAAAATATAATTGTTTTTTAATTTGCAAATATAAGTAGTGGTAAAGTCAAGTTAAGCTTGTTAGATTATAACTATAGCTGGGCTTCGATACTTTCCATTTAGGCAAAGTTCAAACAAAGAAAATATATGTTTCCAGTTCTGTGTACAGGACCACTGTATTATTTTTTTTGAACATATATATTTCTAAGAAGATAAAATGAATATCAATCAAATTCATGAGAAAATAATATAATATGTAGGACAGTTCCGTCTCTTCTGTTTACTGTCTGTCAACTCTTTAAAGTAATACGATAAGTTTGAGACAATGAGCTATACTAGTAACACTAGTGTTTATAATTTCGTCACGACAATTACCAAGGCCAGAGTATCCGTCGTAGCCGCCGTATCCACCAAGTCCGCCATATCCGCCGTAACCCCCATGGGCAGTGGTGTATGACACCTTGCTGACAGCTACTGGGGCGACTGTTGACAATTGTGAATAATTAAAATGTTTGTTAAAATTATTTTTTCGCCTTTTTCTACATAAAAGCCTATATAGATACTCCCCTAATACATCCGCTCAAAGACATTATTCTATTATCATCTAAGTTCTATATAAGTAACAAGTTTCATTATGACACAATGATGATAGACAGCTGTATGACGGTTTCATGATGTATCCCACAAACAGCAGGATATGCAGAGGATAACCAGTGCAATTTTTTTTTATGGGAGAGGAAGACACTCTTTTTCATATTTTCTAGAGTCATTGAGTGTTTAGTGCCGAAATTCAACGCTACATTTTCTCAACACCAAAGCGAAATAAAAATATTGAATATTTAATTTTTTCTAGTGGTATTCGAATCCACAACCTGGCGCGGTTACACTTTATAGTACTGCGCTACGATTAGCATCCACAATGTACAACAATTGTCATAAGTCTGTCAAATTATTTTGCTTAAAATTTTATTACATTTTAATAACAATGTAGAGAGTCGAACAAATGAAAGCGTATTACAATATTTATATTCAATGTACTAGAGTTTGAAACATTGCCCCCTTCACAGGCTAATATTATATTAAATTTAATAATTCTACCAATTTATCACTTGAATAAAAAAAAGAGCCAAGTTAACTTTTATAGTTAAAAAAAGTCAGTCATTCATAGCTCAATGAATCTTTTAAACGATTTTGTCGGATCCGATATCAAATTCAATGTTAAGGTCACTTTTTACTAAAAAAGTATTAGTTGCGTTCACGTCGCGTGACTATTGATGTTTTGTTGGAAAAATCCTTCAGTTAATATTTTATTTCCCATAATAATAACTAATAATTAATATTTATTACTTATTAATTATTTATAATATTAATTAATAATAGTTAATATTCATTTCTTATTATTATGGAGATTAAGTGTTTTTTTTAATGATATATATAATGATATATGATGATTTATAAAATGATATCTCATTCATTGTTTTTTTTTTCATTTCCACGAGTGGGAATCGAGCCCACAACCTTTCGTGTTTATAATTGCGAGCTTTTCAATATTCAGAATTTTTCAATATTCTAATATTTTACATTTTCATTTTCTCTCAAAAAATCAAATATTGTTGTCAATTTTTAGTCAAACCCACGCCTTGGCTGTAAGGAAATTCATTACTACAATAATTATGCTTGTCTGTATGTATGTCAAGTATTTTCATATTCCCACGTTCGCCGTATTCGTATAATATACCATGTGACACTGACTGGCAATCGACAAGATAAGCACATCTAATTATATATATGTACTTGACAATTAGTGATATTAGATAGTATGTCGTGTGAATTATATTGTTTGCAGAGAGGGAAAAAAGTCTAAAGTGCAAAAAGGTAAAGCGCAAAGAGAGCCTAGAGATGTATCGTTTCGTTGTTTATTTTTTAGGGTCCCGTATCTGAAGGGTAAAACCTATCCGCCTGTCTGTTAACCTTTAACTGGAAAGACGAGACAATTAAAGTTAAGCATCACTCTGAGTGTTGACCGATTCCAGCTATTATCTATTCTATACCAATCTATTCTATATCTGGATAATATACGGATATACAATTTTTGTATGTAAAAATAGACTGTAAACTCCATTATCGTGCTGTGTGCGGGATACAGCGTGCAGCTATTTTTTTTTAAATAATTTAATATACAAACAGCATAAGACAGACGGAGTAAGTCATTTTTAGTACTACATAAGTACGTCCATATGTAATTAAGGTTATGTAACCAACAGTTGGCCTTAATCATCGTGGTTATTTAAACATGTGTACATACTTAAGGGTCGTTTCTGAAGAGACAGGGTGAGAAGCAAGTGTTTATTGCCTCAAGATAAATGCCAGTAAACTTAAGACATTTCGTATGTAGAGACTAAGTGGATGACATTAACTAGTGATGTATAGCGATGTACATTTTGTATGAGAGGTATATGAGTGAGTTTTTTCTATGACGTATTGGTTTTGTTTTTAACAGACTCTATATAAAGGAGGGTAGATTGTGTATATGTGAGATATTGTTGGGATAATGTTTGAACTGTTTAGGTTACAATGTGATGCATGTGTGCGAAATTTTGTAAGTATGTTTGTCCAAAAACATCTCAGAAAAGAAACAATTTTATCGTTATTTAAATGTTGATATATTCCAAATAGCGGAGAACTCTAAGTTTCATCAAAATCAGTTAAATAAAATAATTACATAGAGGTAACTGACACTAACTACACGACGACGGTTTCATTGTAACAATAATTTTCATATATTGAAATATATGTCAATTTTTATATTAGTTTGTGATTAAAATGTCGTATGTGATATGTTTTGTTAAGATAATGGGCTTTAGAAACGAATAGATCCTCACTATTAATCTCTCAGAATAATTCCACAGTTTACAGCTATTTAGTTGCAATGCCGCTTCAATGTACCCTTTGTTTGTTCCAGAATTGTGCAATTTATACGACAGTTCAAAGTTTAATCGGAAAGTCTCTCATCCGACTTAGAAAGTTCAGCAACGTTCGTTATTGCTTCGAATTAACAACAAATTAAGGTTCTACTTGAAACGAATTTGGGGACAGGAATTCGATTTTTGATTAAATATCCGAGGTGAATTAAAAAGAATTGGGTTTTCGTTTTAAATTAAATATTTGTAAGCGAAACAATTTTATACTTTGTTTCTGTATTTTTCATAGTAGCTTTTCAGCATATTAGCTGTTTAAAGCTTTTCCCATGCGGTAAGGCAGGTAGGTAACAACATAGTGTAAAGACGTTCCATTTCCCACTTTACACTCAATTATCGAATAAACTGGCGGAACTTAACGCTGTGCTTCATCTGCACTTACCAGAGTGAGAAAATGAAAATTACTCACAACCATTGCGTTTACATACAAACAACAAACAAAAAAAAAACAATTTCACTAGGAAACTAAAACAAATTTCCATCTAAGTTTAACACAATATCGGGATTGGAAGTAGATTTCCAAAACGAATGTTAGACTCGATCGCGGGAACTTTCTCGGGAAATTTTGTTCGAAAGCTAAAATTTTCAAGAAAATCATCCGCAAACCACTGAATGCAAAATAGTAAAGAACTAGGAACGTTTCTCACGCTTCGAGACGTGAACGGCACGCCTTTGGTCAATTTAAAGTTTCCGTGAACTGCAGATGGTCCATCGAAGTTTTATCTGGAATGTGTTATATCTAATTTTAATGGAGTCAAAATGCTATTTTAAGTATTTAAAAGCTGAACGAATTGATGATGAATTTTGGGGCTTGTTTTTTCTCTACCTAACTTACATGAAGTAGTGTTTGTATGATCGATGTCATTGAAATGAAAGTAAGTAAGTTTTTTGCTATCTCAAATGTAACTTTTAAAGTATATTAAATAGTTAAAAATCGTTGCGTGGCGTTGAGTTCTGGCACTCAACACGCAATGCCTCTACAAATCGGCAGCAAGTGGGGAACGGAGTGTTTCAACACTAGGTTCCCTCTTTCTACCTTGCTGTGTGCAGCGTGAAGCTGATATATATATATAAATCTTACCGTATCCTCCGTATCCTCCGTAGCCGCTTAAGCCTCCGTAACCACCATATCCCAGCCCATGGCCACCGTAGCCCAGTCCACTGTAACCAAGTCCACCATAGCCCAGTCCGGATAGACCACGCTTCTCGGTCTTCTTAGCCTCTTCAGCGCATACCGCTGCAGCAACGAGGGCGATTACGATCTGTCAAAGAAATATTTTTACATATAGTTTTCAGTTATAAGATATTTGATTAAGGAGATTTTTGTACATTTAAAATTTTTAGGAATTAATTGCGTGATATTCCGAGAAGACGTCGAAGTCGTCGTTCAGGAAACCAAAAAAAATCAAAATAAACGCTTCACGCTGTATCCCGCACACAGCAGGGTAGGCTGAGGGAACAAAGCGTAAAGACACTTCGTTCCCCACTTTTTGCTAAATTCTGGAGGCATTGCGTGTTGAGTGGCAGAACTCGACGCCTCAAAATATACGCTGTTAAGCATAATTGAATAATCATAAAAAATCATGATTAATTTACTAAAAAATATATAGTTTTCCAGTAGGATTTTATATAAAAAATGGAAATGTAAACCAATAGCCTATGGTCACGCAAAATGTTTCTATATAATCATCGAACAATTTATTTTGTTTCAAAAATTTTCATGTTTCCTTCTAACCGAATGTCAAGCCGGAAAAAGAGCCCTTCCTCTTTTGTAATCAGTTCGTAGTAATTAAAGTTAACTTTAATTAATTAATAAATGGTAGTCACGGTTAAATTTTCGGTTATTTTTTTTTGTAGTTCAAATCATTAGTTTCATATAACTCTAACTAACAATTTAAATTAACGTTCTAAGACGTAAGTGTTATTTTAAAGGCATAAATTAAAATTTCGTAGTTACCTTGCAATTGTACTATTTATAGTTTCTTTATTGAAATGCTAATAGTAAAAAAAATAATCAAAAACAATTTTAAAAAAATATATCTGAATGTTATCGAGGTAAAAAAGGAGAAAAAGTGTTTTTGTGCTGACTTTGTTAGCTACGAGTTAATTTTGAATTCGACAAAAAATACACGATTCAACTATAAATATTATTTATTCATTCAATTCACTAAAATTTTTAGAATATATATTATAAAAAAAACATAATTATTACAATTGTCTTCTTAGAAAATGTAATTTTTTTTTCTTATTTAAATTAACGATATGTTTAAATATGTTCTCGTTATTGAACAAATTATATAGAATCGTCTTTAATCTTTGAAGGCAAAATCCAGTGTCAGGTTAAAAAAATATTCCATAAGTCAACTACAGCCAGATATTGCAGATTTTTATAATAAAATAAAGCTTAAACTCACACACTTTTCCTTCACATTTAATAACTTTTTTTTAGGAAACTTTACGTTGATTGCCGTTACTTAACCGGCTCATTGAAATATATTCATTCCCTCAAGTGGTGATCAAACCCAAACCCATCTCGTTTACAGTCAGATCAGTCAGAGTCTGTCCGGCTGTACCGCGATGCTTTATTTAAATTTCAATCTGACCAGGCCAGTGAGTCAGTCATGGATAATTAGTGGATGTCGTAATATCCTTCAAAGACAATGAAACCACCGCTATCGATTAGTACGTTATTTGTACTACATTTCATAATTCTTATAACAAAAGATTCTTATTATAGTGTTTTTTATTGTTTTTTTCTTAAATTATGCTATTTATTAGTAATATTAATTAATAATTAATTTCTTACGTTTATTCTAAAGTTTACATCATGTTTTTTTATATCTGTGTTTTTTGTTTATCTATTTATGTAAAGGCAGCACAGGGTAAACGTGACGGTTCTGGGTTGGATTTCCAGTTACGGGAATGAATTATTTTCATTTGTTTCCTCTGGTTTCAAGACAAAGCGCTGCGTTGAGTTAAGCTATTAGCACGCAATATCCAGAAAATTGGGTCGGTGGGATGGTAACCCGTTATGTTCTCTCTATCTAATTTGCTATTTGCGGGATACAGAATGAAGTTAGTAAATGTAATTGTAGGTATATTTCTATGGTTATTGTTAGTCTTGGTTAAGTATGATAATCTGTTTTTTTAATGTAAGTTTGTATTCTAGTAAAAACTAAGAATTATCTATTTTATAAAATAATTCTTGTAATTTTTTTCCAAAACGTTATATAATGAAAAAAAAAATCTTTTGAAAAAGATTTAACATTAGTTAAGCATGATCAATGGGAATTAAAATGGCTATTATATTTTTTCAAGATATTCACCTCAATACTAAAATTATTAATTTCTCACATAAATTAAAATTAATTGTCATTAATTTAAAACTTTTTCGCGGTTTTTACACTTTGAAAAAATATATAATATGTTATTGATATAATATTTTTTTGCTTCCCGGTGTAGTCAATGCGGTAGGCAAAGGGAACCTAGTGTGAAGATTCTATGATCACTATTTTCCAAGTTTCAAGTCATTACGTGTTGAGTGGCGGAGCTCAACGCCTAACTTTTTATTGTTACCAGAACCAAAAAACTTTATATATTTAATTACCCCTAGTGGAGATCGTATCCACAATCGTCGCGCTTAAAGTAAAAGGCGGTGCCACTGCGCCACGATTACTTCAATATAAAATTTCTTTATTTATATAATAAACTGTTAAGAAACTACCTATTGTATTATAAATCAAAATCCTTACCAAGAATTTCATGTTGAGGATATCACACAAAACAAGTGACTGATGCTTGCTAGAAGTCACACTGCGTTTATATACTTGCATGCGCCTGCGCACGGTGGACGTAAAATTTTACACATTCAAGGATAATGCGCGCGGAAACTATGAAAGGGTTGTTGTAATGTTGTAATTTTTGTGTTTTCTTTAATTATGTAATATAGTTTGTTTTGTATTTCATTGTTTTTTTATACATAAGCTACGAGTACTTTTAGTACCTTTGGTACTTTAAAGGCCGTAGTAGTGCAGAAGTTCCGCCGAAGTTATCGAGGCATTATGTGTTAACTGTCGGGACTCAACGCTGCACTTTGTTATCACCTCGTTATCAGTTTAAAAATAATAATATTCAAAAAAATAATAATATTTCAATCCCCCGAATTGAAAACACGACGGTTATTAATTCCATGCATACTTGGAGACTTAATTATGTTTAATTCATGTTTATTTTCCCGCTTAGGCAAAACGTATCATTAAATTTCGCTGCTCAACGCTCGAAGTATCGAACCTTGGACAGAAAGTAAAGGAAAAAATCTTAACACTGGCTCCGCAGGATTTGAAGCTGCAACACAAATTCTAACCTTTATTTTTTGTGACGCCATAATAACATAGATGTTACAAATAACACAACAAAGTAAACATAGCAAGCAGTTATAATTTGTAAATTATTTACGTATTAGGTATCCTAATGATGATTTATTGGCGGAGGTAATTTAGTAAATATTAAATTATGAACAGCGTACTGTATTCTAATATAGTCTAATATATACGCTATGCCTGTGTAGTAAAATATTTATTTTATTTATCGGGTAGAGTCAAATCTAATGTGAAGACACTCTTTTTATTATTCTCCGGCCAAATTCGAGACTGCAAAAAATAGATCTGTTGGAATGTGTTGAAGAGGGTTTCCAGGTTCTCTCTGCCTACTCTACTAGAGGAGCTAAAAATAAAATCCTAAAGTAAAAGCATGATTGGTTTTATACTAAGAAAGTTCTCAGCATCCCATGGAATGGTGATTCCATGGGACTGGCGCCGGGCCCCGTCTCGTTGTAGGATGAGGAACTCAAAACAGTACCTGGGACTGACTGAGACCTAAGTGGAGGCAAAAAATTTAAATAAGAACAATTTATGTGGAACCCTACGAATATGAATTATCACACTTGACCAGATTTTTAAAACGGATATTTCTTAAATGGAAACTATTATATACTGAGGGCATTCTATATCATATCATTCTAGTGCATATATTTATAGCCATGACTAACTTTTCTAATAAAAGGAATATATTTCTTTAAGCTTCATGCTTAAAAGCTGCTTCGGAAAGTTAAAAAGAATTTATTAATAAATAGACTATTCTTTCGGTTGCAGCATAGTATACTTACGATATTATTTTAGTTTAAATTAATATTAACTAATGTTTTTATGTGTTTGGTAATACTGCAGAGCAAGGCGTGAAGTTCCGCCATCCAGCTTGCAATGTCTTTGAAAAATACACTTCGGTCTCCACTTTCTGCCGAATTGAAAATGGCCGAAACAGTTGATTGGTGGAATTTAACGCCGCGCTCCACCTAGTTGTTAGAGCGAGGAAAAGAAAATATTAAATGATTCATATCCCCGAGAGAGAATCGAACTCACAGCCGTCGCTTTAACAGTCGCAATTTTGTGCTCTTGCGCTACAACGGCATCCAATTTTAGTTCTTATTATTTTTATTTTATGAATATTTATTTATTTTTATTTTATAAATAATAATATGAATTTGAAAATCATCGAGCAACAAAAAGCCTCTAGAACAAACTATATATTGATGAGGAAATCACATATCAACACAACACAACACATTACGTTCTATAACAAATGTAGTTTGTTTGAGATCCTATTAGCCGATTCACTTATTGTTGACGTGTTTATAACATGAACTATATTTTACACAAGTAAAAGGATTCGAAGAATATTATATTATTTTATTATTTAAAATAAATGCATATTTAAATATTAAAATAATAATATTTATTTATAAATACTGTCATAACATGTCACAACTTCTATCCGATTGCTTATTGTCATATCTTATGTATATGATTTTTATGGTCATTGCCAATTTTCAATAAAAAAATATATTCAAGAAGAGAGAAAAAATTTTTGAGAGGCGTCTGGCATATTGTTAAGTGGTGGAACATTATTAGAAACATAAAAAATATAATATATGGTGTGGTGTGGGGACTACCACTTCACTGTGAGTGAGACAGTGAGACTTCACTACCTTCTAAAATTTCTGTCCAAATTCCGAGACGTTATGTGTTGAGTGATGGATCTCAACGCCGCGGTATTTAATTTCCCAAACAGTAACTTACAGTGCGAAATATATGTGATTTAGTCTATATTTTCCGCATAGTGGATGTTCATTTTTAATATTGGTAAATTCGTTATGCCATCCCCGCGCGTGAGCCTAAATCCGTCCCCGTATCGGCATTTGGGTACTTAATTTTGCAATACTTTTAGTTTTTTACAGCAATTGTCTACACTATATTCAATGTTTTTTTCCGTTTTTTACAGATGTCAAAGAAGATGTTATAGGATCTCGAAGTAAAGAAAAATGCTGTAGAAGCTTTACGAAATAAAGAAATGGGTCATGAAATAGCAGTTAGATTGTTTTATGTCCCAAGAGCTATTTTGAAAGATTATGTAAAAAATTCCGAAAAGTCTAAGTGTTAGACTTATTTACGTTCTTTACTTCTTTACTTACCTGTTCTTAGAACAGGTAAAAGAATTAATAAATATTAGGAAAAAAGTGATCAGATGTACAAAAAAAACTAAAACAGAAGAAATAAAATCGAGTTATAATAATCGAGGACTATGAATAGAAGCAAAATTTTTAAACGGTTTAAAACGTTTCAACGAATTGAATTGATAAATAAAAGAGTGTTTGGTCACTATGCTTTCTACGTATCAGGTGTTGTCAATTTTCCTGCGTCTTTTGTTGACCGAGGCTAAACTTGTCATACAAAAAGTGATGAAGGCCGCTCCCATTACACGTTACGCATTTTACTCGCGATGTCATTCCACTTAATAATAAAGTAAGTATTATTTTTAACCTTGTAGTCTTGTGGTCATTTGGGACCTGGCTGAGTGTTTGAATCTATTTATTGGTTGATTAAATGGGAACGGTGTTAATGGGAACCTAGATTCCCAGGTTCCCTAACAGTCCCACGTGCGGCATAGAGCGTGATTCGAATCCAATTGCTTGTAATGTATATTTAATAGTATTTCCTTGCCACCCAAAACGCAATATTATTTATTTATGCCTAGGTATATGAACAGCATGAATGTACTCTTAATAACAGTCTCCGTTACTGTGACACATAAAAATAATAATTTCTTAATCTATTATCCTGCTTAATATCGCAGTGTTGAGCTCTGTCACTTAACACGCAATGCTTCAAAAAATCTGCCGAAAATGGAGAGCGGAGTGTCTTAACACTAGGTTTCCTCTGCCTACCCTGCCATTTTTTATAATATTTTTTTGGTTTATTATGTTAAATATATGTACAATTATATTTTCATAGAAATATTATTTACTTTTATATCTGTGACGGTATCTACCGTCGCAGGAAACTTACGGCAACACTTCCTTACAATCTCTTAATATCGTGAGTAAATACATAGGTGTTTCTTAACAAGCTATGTATTTTAAATTTTAAACTACTTTTTACCTATTGTAGGTATTAGAACAAAGTAATATTAAAAACTAAAATGATATTCCCAGTACGTAGATAATTATCTACACTGGCTCAGTGGCACAGGGTTTTTAATATACTGACTTATAGATGCAGATTCGCCCGCGTCGTCATATGGACATACGAGTATATGACACAAGAGACATATTACAATACATCTATTATGACATATAAAATATTTCAGAATTCCTGAGGTACCTCATACATATAAACAGAGCGCTTATGCCCCTGCGCCGAAAGTCTAGTAGTTCCCGAGATTATTATGCTCACCTGAATAACATCTTCAGCTTTTTCTTAAGTTTAAGTAAAAAGTAAAATTATTTCGATTAAAATGTTAATTTTAATTATTTATATTATCTCACACTTTTTTCCGTATAGTACATGGCAGTCAATTGAATAAAGTCAATCCTTGAGACCTGCCGGTTCCTCACTGGCAGGGGTTTTTTGTATTAGTGACAATGCAAACCTTTGAAAGAGACCGAGGCGAGATTCTCATCCCCAAGGAGTGTCCCATTTGTAAAATTATTTATTAGGTGACCACCTTTGAAACGCTAAAGTCTTTTCATAACAGTCTTTTCTTTAATGTTCACTTTTCACCTGCACTGAAGACTTTGTGGTGTGAATGGTGGAACTAGAGTCGTACTATTTTCCCCCAAGCGAAAAATATTAAGTAATTATTTTAAAATTACATGCGAACATGCGCTTGACGGTTATGAGTTCCATGCTAATATGGGGGAATTAAATATTTAATATTTTTATCTCCTTGCACTGGTAAAGAGACAAAGTTTAGGGCAGAGTTCTGGCACTCAACATGCAATACCTCAACAATTCAGTGGAACAAGAGGAAAATGTCTCAATAGTGAATGTGTTAACACTAGGTTCCTGCTAGGTTCCCTCTGCCTGCTATGTATGGAATACAGCGTAAACTTAAATAAATAATAATATAAAACACTTCTACTCTTTATTATGTAGCTTAGATTATTAACCAACCTTGCTTTAATCCACACTTACAAAGCGAGCTTCTTAAACATTATAATTTTTAAATTCACATAAATTAACTTAATTACATATTTCAACATTTTTGTTACAAAATGTAAATATATAGTTTTTGTGTGATTATCATATTGTTATAAGAATATTATTAAAATAGTATGGGTGGTTTATTAACTATAGTAATTGGGAGGTGGTTGTGGGTTCATATATCTATTTATTTCTTATATCAGAAGAAATTTTTATTAGAAGAAATATTTATTCATGTCAAATATTTTGCATATATAAAAATAAATCAGCCTCACGGTGTTCACTGAGTATACGAGGAAAACACATTTCGCGAATACGTGTTATGGAAACGTGGCTTAACGCCGCGCTTGACCAGAATGGCGAAATAAATATAAGCTAAATTAAAAACAAGAGAATATTTTAAGAAATCTTTTTCAAGGCACCTTCCTGGTTTTGAAGGTGTAGACATTCTAATGATTCTTAATCTTTTTGTAATTAATACAAAGGTTAATTAAAAGGTAAGTACAATAAAATTAAGCATCAATCTCAAAGATTGTGAACAGATAACGGTCATTTAGCTCTAATTTGCGTTAAAATACATAATTACATATAATTACAGGTTAACATAACTTAATTCGTAGATTCAATGTATGTTGGTATACATATTTATAAATACTGCCTTGGAATAAATAATTTCTTATGTGTTTTGTAGAATTGTCTAATTTCCGTAACTGACGAGGACTCACCGTACTATACCTAAGGACCTACTTTCCGTGTGAATTCGAGATATTTTAGTGACTAGGCAACCAAATCTATTAGTATCCTTTTAAATAATAAATACAAAATAAATAAAGCTTGTCCTGCGAGGAAATCAAACATACGACCTCTTCAGCACTCATTTCCTAACAACTAGTGCTACAAACTCAGGCTCACTCATAAAAGATCGTGAAACACGTACATTACGCTTAAACGAGGCGTCTAATTGGTTTGGGTGTATCTACTCGTAGTTTTGTGGTGAAGAGAGCTACAACAGTAGGGTAACGACAGCATGAGGGTAGTTAACTATTTACCACTTACTGTTAGTACTTTTGTACTCAGAATCTGAGCTGTTTTGAGTAAATATTTGTTTTTTTTTTAATGTATTTTTTTTTATTTTAATAAGCCATAATGAAAATTAAAATAAACACTGAAATATTTATTTAAATTTATATTTTCCAAACATGTTTTAATTCAACGCCGCGCTTTATATTAGCAGAGTGTGAATCAATTTTTGAGGCTGGTCGTGGCGCAGTGGTACAAATTGTGCTACACAATCGACTGGTTGCGGGTTCGATTCCCACTCGAGGAAAGAAAATATTTATTTATGTTTTCATTTCTTCGCTCTGGTGAAGTTAGCCGTGTGGTCCCGGCTTAGAATAGGATCACCCTGGTACTGTCGGTGTCGTAAGAGGCGACTAAAATACGTGTGGAAGAGTCACGTCGCCAGTAATGGCAACACGCATGGGCAGACTCGACCGGATTTAATACCACCCCCGGCATCTTAAACCGGCGTGAAGTAGTGGCCCTTGCCACTGCGTTTCGCATTAGGTAATGCCGGGCCCCGGTGCCCTTCATCTCCACCTTAAAGGCTGGCAACGCACCTGTGGCTCCTCTGGTGTTGCATGGGGTCGTGGGCGTCGGTGATCACTTACCATCAGGTGACCCGAACGCTCGTTTGCCTTGTCCTCTCCCATAAAAAAAAAAAAAAAAAATCAAACCCACAACCATTGTGTTTAATCTCAGACGATATGATACTGTACCAAGACGGCTGTAGATATTTATGTAGGTTGAGTGGTGGAACTCAACGCCGCGCTTAGCCACGTTATCAGAGCGAGGAAATGAAAATATTCAATATTTCATTTATTTCATGACCTGCAGCGATAACCCTTCTTCCTCGAATAAGTACAAAAACTATATATATTTTACAAAACCGATGTATATGTAAAAAGAAAAGCCGTTCCCACTGAGAATGGTTTTAGGAATATTTAAATGCTGTCAACATCTTTTACTACTCTGGTTAATTTGCAATTCAATAGAAATAGATGGTTACCAAATTAGAATTAAAATATTCAATTTGGGGCTCGAAGCAATTAATGGCTTTGTATTAAAATTTTATAGTTTTACTTAGACTGTATATTTTGTACCGCTGTTTGGGTATTAAATTTTATTCTATTTATTCATTAATTTATTATAATATGAACAAAAGTGCAGCTGAAGCTCATCGTATTTTAGTGGATGTGTATAGTGAACATGCTCTGGCTGAGCAAACATGTAGGAAAAAATTTGAAGATAACGATTTGCAGGCACTGCTCAATGAAAACTCATATAGAACACTTAAAGAGGCTGGGATCAGAAGGCTGTCATATACTACGAACTGCTAAAACCGCAATGCAACCTTTACTGGAGATCTCTATCGACGGCAATGGATGCGCTTGAGCCGTGTATTGAAGCAAAAACGGTCGATACATACAACGCAAAATTTCTGATTATTATATTAGATATTGTGTGTGATACAATGTGAAGCTAAACCAAATAGATTCTCATATATGTCGTAGGTACAGTAAGAAACAAAGAAGAGACCTAAATTTCATATTTACTAATATATAGATCACACGAAAAAGGCAAAAAAGAAAGATGATTTCTTCTGCCTTTTTAATATTTGTAATATATATTACCAAGAAAGTCGTCAAGGTAAAAATGGAATATGTTTGGTAAAATAATCGCTTGTGGGAAAATATGTATAATATATCTGCAAATATGTATATTTACAGTATAAATATTTGAGGCCGTCATGGCGCAGCGGCACAAGGGTGTGACTGTAACGCGACGGTTGTATGTTCGATAATCGATAATCTATATAACCAATTTTAAACATTGAAAAGACATTTAAGCATTTTAGTTTTTGCGGAGTGAGCTCGATGTGAAAAAAGAATTGTAATCTATATAGAGAAACGGCATAGTAAATGTGTAAACATTAAATAAATACTTTTATATCGCCAAACTCTATACAAACACTGGTTCGAGGAACATGAGTCATAAATCAAGCCTACGCCAGGACGAGAAAACAACTAAGTATCCATTATCCTCACATAAAATAAAACTATATGTAACAATTTATATCTGTCTATTGTATTACTAAGATTCGATTACTTTGATTTTATACTTATTTTTCTATAAAAAATTATATTTTTTTCGTTGTTTTCCGTTTCCGTACCGTTATTTTGAGTAGCGGAACTAAACGCCGTTTTGTCTATTCCAAATTCCCCGCTAAATATAAACTATATTTAACGAATTACACAAGCAATGCAAAGGAAAATAAATAGTTTAAACTAAATTATACATTTGTGAACGGACAAGGTTAAAGATAACAAGTATTCGTATACGTTTCCAAGATTCAATGGAGCGTTTGATATCGACGTGAGAACTCACTTATTCATTCGGGCAATTAACTTTTTATAGTACTTTACTTTAGTATTATAATAATTATGTGCATTTAATGTATCTCTTGCGGCGTTGAATTCTGCCACTCAACACGCAATGCCGCCAGAATTCGGCAGAAAGTGGGGAAAGGAGTGTCTTAACACCGAGGGGTTTCCTCTGTCTACCCCGCTCTGTGCGGGATATTGCGTGAAGGTGAATTGAATGATATATCTCTTTCTTTTTTTAGTTGGTAGTCAATAAATCATGTAGAATCATAGATACCAACACCTCAAAAATATTCAAGAATATTCCATGAAATATTTAATACATTATAGTGTATTTAAAAAGAAAGATTTATAGATCACTTCCTATGTTTGATACATATATTAGATTTTTGAAAGTTCTTCAGAGTTCCGGTTTGTTAAAGTTTACATGAATAAATTGTATTTGCTGCAGGTGAAGTTGCAGCCCGATAGTTTATTATAAATTGAGAAGATTCAATGTAAGAGTTGATATTTGTGCTAGAAAATAACTTGAAATACTAAATTAGTTTGTTATTTACACATTTTTAACATTTGAAGAAGCACAGGAGAGCTTATCTGCTCTGCAGGTTTTGAAGAGGTTGCAGATGAAAACTATCCCATATCACTTCTCTTTCTTATCCATTTAAGAAATGGTATTTTTAGCTAAAACACTATGGGAACTTCTCATAAGAAGATTAAAACATTTCGATAACATGCCATAAAATAAATTAGGTCGTAGCGCAACGGTCTTATTGTTAACGCGACAGTTGTTGGTTCAATTCTCATTCGGGGAAATGAACTATTTTTATTATCTACCAGTGAAGAGTTATGCAACTCAACACCACGCCTTGTCTCATTACCAGAGCAAGAAAATGAAAATATTGAATGTTTCATATCCTCGAGTCGGCATCAAACAGCCAACCGTCGCGCTACCAGTCGCTGGCTTATTCTGATGCGCCACAAACAGCGTCAACGGCTATTTCAATTAACTGAATATACTTATATAACACTACATAATTTATGTAATTTTCATACATTTTTTTAATAATAAAAACATTTTCTATATAAAATTAGATAATACTAAGAGACGAATAACGTGAAACGTGGTTTGTTACGATTATTTTCCGCGGCCACAACTACGTGACCAATGCTGCTTATTCACACATTCGACCTTCAATATAATAAATAAACTACTCGGCTCTCTATAATACAAAATTATATTATCAACAAAACTGAATTTCTTTGTTACGGATATAGAACACAAAAAAGAGCCTTATCAAGCATTTACAGAAGTACCATGTAGTGTTAGACAATATTATAGCTTTAGCTTAGGCATAGGCTTAAGGGCGTAACTTTGGTGTTGACTAGCGGAACTCAACGCCGTTCCTATTGTTTTGTGACCAGAGCGCGGAAATTGGCGATATTTATGCCGTATCTCACGCATTCTACAGAAAATATAGAACATATAGATATAGATTAAGAACAATAGTGATATATATACCACTAAGTTTTGAATTATTCGCTTAATTTTTTTTTTAAATGTTCTGTATCTTGTGTTGTAGTACAAAAGAAACTTACTTCACGTCTATTTGTTAACTATTGTATTTTTTTTCGCCCACACGTCTAGAAGATAGAGAAACACATGTAGCGGAGAAAGGAGGGTCATTTCACTGAGTTCCCTGTGCTCACCCTGATAATTGCGAGTATACATAAGAAACCGAAAAATAAACAGGCATGTATATTAAATTAAATTTATTATTATTCATATGAGGTGGACATGAGTGAGTCAGCCGATACTTATAATATTTACATATATCTATAACAAGATTCTATAGCTAAAGCTATAAGTAAATTAAGTTCCAATATATTTGCTTAGATCTAGATCTAGAGTTACAATTGAATCTTAAATTGTAATAGCAAAGACATTTGACCCAACCCACTGTACTGTGACACTAACAACCTTTCAGTAAATGTTATTCAAATGGTAGGTCTGGAAGTTTAAGGTCTCGGGCTAACCTGTGTCCAATAGATATCATCATATATCTAGCGTCAGAACTCACACGCACTAAGGTCATTGAAGTTCTACTTGCCACCAAATGTGTTTGTTGTGAAATGTGTTTAAACACATATATAGGTAAAAATAGAAATCGAGTGATTGTCCACATTTTTTTTTCTATGTTTACTTATTGCTCATACTTCATAGTGCCGCAATAAATACTCCGAACCAGCTACAATAGAATCCAGCGTATACTGATACCAGCATTTACTGATACCGACATTCACATGGTAGTCCTATAATATAAGAAAAATATCTAAAATGAGGCCGTCGTGGCGCAGTGGCACAAGGGTGTCGCGCGTAGACGCGACGATTGTGGGTTCGATTCCCACTCGAGTAAGTGAAATATTCATTTACGTTTATATTTCCATATTCTTCGCTCTGGTGTCGAGGCAAAGTGCGGGGTTGAGTTCTGCCACTCAACTCGCAATGCCTCCAGAATTCGACAGAATGAGGGGAACGGAGTGTCTTAAAACCGAGGTTCCCTCTGCCTACCCTGCTGTGTGCGGGATACAGCGTGAAGCTGAAAAAAAATTCATACACTTTTTTGCGGTTGCGTTCTCAGTAATTGTAAACTACGCACCGTTGATTTATGAATACTGTCTATAATCGTCAGTCGTGTGTGTTACAAATTCGACTGTTATTATATATTTCTGTTTTGTTTTGGTAGCGTTTTCGTTGATCGGTTGGAATGTGTTTGATTTTAATAGATGTGGATACAATTTTTTAAATTATACTTTTCTCCAAATGGGAATCGAATCTACAACTGTCGCGTTCACTATAACTGCTGTGCCAAAACAGTCTCATTTTTTTCAGTTCATAACATTTAAGTAATATAGTATCATCGAATAACAATATCGATAAAAAAATAATTTAAGTGAAAAGTGAGGAGAGGAGTGTCTTAACTTAGGTTCCCTCTATCTGCACTATTATATGCGAGAAGCATCGTGAAGTTATAAATACACCCCATATTATATAATAACACTTAACTTATTAGGGCTGCAGAACAAACCAAATAAAAAAAGGAGAAAAAACATATAACTGATTAATATTTTCACCAGTTAACAAGCGAAATGACATATCTCTGAAACCCTCTGAAATCCACATTTTTCATAAATATTCAACGTACATCGTCGCCCACAACAGAAGCTTTTTTATTTAATTTTTATGTTAGATGGAAGTCGTGACGTAGTTAAGTAATTTCAGCTTAATTGTGTATGTTAATCCTTTCCAAATAGAAATAAAAAAAAAATTAAAATTCTTCAACAGAGTTATAACAAGAAAATTGTAGCAGAGATCCCCCTTCTAAGCAAGCCTTTACAGTAATTAGTATCATCGGTGTAAAGTTTTTTTTCTTCTAATTCCACTTTTACTCTATTCCCATATATAGCAGGTTTTGTAAATGGAATCTAGTGCTAAAACACTCGGCTCCCCACTTTCTACCCAATTTTCGATATAGTCTTTATTTTTTTATGGAAAAGGACAAGGCATACGAGTGTACGGGTCACCTGATGGTAAGTGATCACCCCTGCCCACGACCCCGTGCAACACCAGAAGAGCTAATGGTGCGTTGCCGGCCTTGAAGGTGGAGATAGACGCGCTTTTTTGAATGTACCCATATCATATCGATCTGGAAACACCGCCGCGGGTAGGCCATTCCACAGTACCGTGGCGCGTGGAATTTCCACGAAACCTTCCAGTAGTGGAGTGCCACATATACAGGGGAGTGGATGATATTTGAGCTGAACGCTGTGCTTTATCCATATTCTAGAGCAAGGAATTGAACCCGTAATCTTCTCGTTTACAGTCAGATGCTTTGACAGTGCCAATTTTTAAATTCAAATAGTTTTATTCATTATGAGAAATTACATGGTTCATTTTTTGAAAGTCAAATAATTTACCACCAGTTCACTAAAGTGAATGCCTCAGACCTGAGAAGAAACAGCGCTAGTAACTCAGCGGGACTACAGCGGGATAGTGATTCACGAGTAATAATTTAATCGTAATCACTTTCTATATTTCGCAAGGTACACACAGATAACCTGGAGCCAAGAGACTGCTATTACCGTCTATTTTAAAGATTTTGTGGCACTGAGTCCCGACATCGTTCTCTTACAGTACAATATAAATACGTATATGTATTGAACAAGAAAAATTCCCAAAAAATTACAGCGTCCTTGCTAGAACAATAGCCGCTGTATGTAACATCGCAACATATAAACTGTTTTGACCCACATGTCGAATGAATCATACACAAATTAGAGGTTATATTTAGGTAATTAGTTTCTAAGGCTTGTTGGATAAATTTATCTTTTGACTGTGGTTGAGCAGGTAAAAACTCTCTAAGGGAATATCTTCTGTTAGTATAGGATATATTTTTTAGGGTAAGCAGGGGTAAGCGAGGTAATGCAAATATCAAAAATTAGGTGGACAATTATTTTACAATTCAGACCAGTAGTTGTTGAGATTAGCCCGTTCAAACATACAAACTCTGCAGCCATATATAAGTATTATTAGTACAGATACATACAGCTTTCAACAGCTAATACTAATTAATTTCATCCTTCACCTAAATAAAATAATTTTAAATCTGGCCCCATCCATATCAGTTCCTATACTGAGTATTGCAATTATTCATCCATTTTTAAGTGTTCTTTGTGTTTGTTCGCTATGTCGACGATTTTCACGCCTTTTGCAATCTCATACGTTTCTAAGGTGACCACATGAAATTTCGACTTGAGTACATATTTTTATAAATATTTTATGAAGTTGTCTTTTTTAGTAATAGGATATTTAAATAAAAATGTTCTTTTCGAAGATTCATAATTCAAACATTTAAAGCTCTATGTATTATTTCTATTTTTTTTTTACAAAATGTTTTAAAAAACTACGAAATTTTGTACATTTCGTAGTTTTTTAAAATAAGGATACAAGTATATTGAATTAACTGATAGCTAGCCCCGTCCAAACTTCTTAAAAGTGATGATAGAAATAATTATGATTATTATTTCATCAATTATAATATGAACGCTATTGTCACGCAGTTATCTTGTATACACTTTGTACACAATATATTAATTAAATAGAAACAGAGATAAGTAAATAAAAAAAAACAGCTTCGCTTTTTCCCGTATAGTAGGACTGGCAGCGAGAGCCTACACCACTCCTCAGACAAAAAACATCACTTCAATATAAATCATATTCTCAAGTCCAAAGCGTTTGCAAGCTCACCACGTTTCTCACAGCTTTGTCAGTATTCCACACACGCAGCGCTTGCGCAAGTCGTTATAAAGTAAACATGGTAACTGCTTGTAAACAAACTTTGTTACATATTAGTTGGGAGGATGGATGAGTATACTATATGAGGGAACATTTTTTAAAATTAAAGTTTATTGGAGTGCGCTTTCGGATTGCAAGCAATTTGCACCTTGAGTAATAAATATATCTACATTATTTCAATTTTCCCGACCTGGTAAACAAAATCCTGGTCAGTCAGCACATAAAATCTAGGATTTTGGACGGAGAGCTTCAAAACAAATGGGAATAGTAATCACTTTTTAAGCAATAGGAATTCTTTCAAAATAATTAGATGCAAGAAAAGCCGTTTAGTGTTTTGAATAAATAAATAATATGGAATTATCGACATACATGGAAGCGAAAAATAAATGATCTAATGAAAGAAGAAATAAAAAATATTCTGATCAAATATTTTATGAAGAAACGAGAACAGAAATTCCAACATATGATTGCCACCATGCCGACTCCACTACAAACATTAAATAACTATCACAGCGCAGCTTTGGTGAGACAAATCACGGTGTTTAGTTCTGCTGTCGAACTTTCGAAGATTGAGATTTCTGTTTTACTTGTAATACAAGATCCCATGGGCTAGGTGAAGAATGTAAGTATTAGTAGGTACGCGTTTACACATGAAAAGAACAGCTGCACGCTGTATCCCGCATATAGCAAGGTAGGCGGGGAAGCTTAGTGATAGGACACTCATTTAACCAATTTTATGCCATTTCTTTTCGTCTTTATTATTTTTTCATTATCTTCTGCCAGAGCAAGTAAATCAAAATAATTCATGCCTGAAGTGAGAATTGGATACAACGCACTTCATGTAAGTAAAAGTACACAATTGATATCCGCATTATGACATTTGTTATAACAATATGTTAAATTTATGTAAATAAGGTCGCTTGTGCGGCTTACTTTACCATGAATTTAAAAATGTTTAACCTGAAAGAGTTTAATCTACTTGAAATTTAGACAGGTCGCTGGTATTTTTGTATACCTGCCTCTACTTTTGTTTCTATTTGCCCTAAATCTGTTCACTGTGAGCTTTTTACTAAAACACTTGCAAAAAATTACGTTAATATTTTTAAAACTTTTCCGTTATTTATTTGTAATTTTAGTTTTGGTTATCAAAATTTTTGTTGAAATATCATTTATATTTTAGTTATTACAGATTGTCAATTGGCTATTACAGATAAATATAATTTAAATCTAAATTCATCTAAATATATTTTATAATTAGTTTAGCGGGCATATACTACTTATAAAAGATTAAGTACGCAAGTAAGGTTAAAGGTAGACAGAGGGAACCTGGTGTTAAGACAACTCCCGTTCCTCTCTTTCCGCTGAACTGTAAAGGTAATGCGTTTTGAGTGGTGAACCTCAACGCCGTTCTTTTTTAAAATAATGCTCGGCAAGAAAAACAGTGGACCTTTATATAAAAAAAGTGTGGATAACAAATAATATAATGAATTGGTTAAAGTTAAACAATTTTTTGGCTTCAGCTGCGTTAAGAACACGCCTTATAACTTTAATGATATTTATATGAATAATTAACTCGTAGTCCTTCAAATTATTTTTCCTGGTTCCCACAATAGAGCTGTACTTCCAAATAAATTATACACTAAATTAGTATTAAGTGTCCATCGCATTTTTTTTATTGCTCTGTGCGTCCTTCATTGTTAAGCCTATGTATTAATGTTTGTAGGCTTTCAAAATTTAAGTAAATTTCCTTATTTTTGCGGGCTTGTTTCCTACTGCAGCCTGTTTAAAATAAACATTTGTGATAACGAGATTTGAACTCAGAACTGTTACATATCGCATATCGTCTTGTTATTTACTTCCATCAATATCCCGGTAATATGAATTGCGCAACTGTTGAACTTGACGTAACGCTTCAGCGCACGCGACGCTCTGTTTCGTCTGTTAGGTAGGTAGTGTAGGTAATGTTAGCTCATTATTTTGTAAACCTATGTTATTTATTATATTTATTGATGTTTTACACATTTTTTTGTGAGGAAAATTAAATTTAGTATTATTGATACAAGTTTTTTTAGCTTCACGCTGTATCCCGTACGGAGGGTAGAGGGAATCTGGGAACCTAGTGTTAGGATCATTTCCGATAGAACACGTGTTAGGTGTTGGAACTCGGCACACAATACTTCTTCTTCTTCTTACCAGAGTAGAGAGTAGAGAGTGAGTAAAATGAAAACATTAAATACTGGTGGGAATTGAACGCACAACCGTCACGTTTACAATCGCACTCTTGTCCCCCTGCGCCACAACCGCCTCATTATTTGTACCTGTAAAGTATAATCTTATATTGGTTACATGTTCCAAGTGAATTGAGTCTAAATCAAAACAGTTTTATGTTATTTTCTCTTTATTACTATAGTCCAAACAAAGGTTTTGTTATTAATTCTATTTGGTATTAATGTTACTTAGATAATATATTTATGTTATTAAAAACGTTATTTAAATTATTACCTTAATAAAATAATGAAATTAAATTGGGAGCCAATGGCTACTTTTATTTATTTACAAATGTTACTTGTAGTCACAAAATATTAATATTTCAGTAATATTAATAGACAGAATAAAAAAAAAATCATAATTTATTTCTAATTCTAATACTAAAGTATAAAAGTATATTGTTATAACTTCTATAAGTTAGAGTTGTTGAGAGTGTAAACCTGCTAAATTCGTGTTTTGTCTTTATGTACATAACGTCGTACATTTTTACACCATTCGAATGTGTAATAAAAATATACTTAAACGTTATTACATATAACTATTATTGTATGCAATATTACTACTATATATTAATATTAAATAACAAATAATATATTATAATTGTCTTAATATTTCTTATCTTGCAAATTTAAGATGTGATTATACCATTTAGGAATAAAATCCCAATTATAAGATAAATTAATAATAAGGCCAAAAAACAGCGTCAGTTATTCGACGCGCGCCTCTGCGATAGTTGAGACACGCGCGAGCGGAATTTAATCACAGATGATCATTTCCATATTCATCACTCGCTGTTCAGTCGAGTCAGTTAAGACCCTTCTGATGGCAACGAATCATGACATGTGCATCTTCCTTCCAGCGCCGAGGCGCTGGGAAACGGCCTCAGGGCTTTCTCCCTCTAAGCCGTGGTGTCCGCTGCAGCCATAAATATGGCTGCGTCATTGTGGGGGGCCCGTGGGCCCGATGGTGATGTGACTGCCCTTATAAGGGCAGGCATGGGGAAGGAGTTTGGAGGCGGGAAGGAGGGAGTGAGCATATGCCACCTGGGCGGTCAGCTCAGCCAGGTGAGACTCATGGTTACCCCAAGAGAGGCCCAGCTTAAGTGACCAGCGACCGGGGTGGCTACTCAGGAATCGGGATTGGGAGGGGAAAGGAGGTCCCTGGGTAGGCGATTCCTAGCGTCAGGCGGGCGGCAGTGTTGCGGCGCGATGTTCTTCAAGTGCGGGTGATCCGATGCATCGGCCCGGCGGTAGGCTTTTGTGGCCAGCCGGCCGATGTGAACCTCCAGGCTCTCCATCCTGAGGTCTCTGTGAAGAGTGGAGTTCCTTACGACCCAGGGGGCCCCAGTTACTCGCCGTAGGGCAAGGTTCTGGACCACCTGCAAGATTCGCCGTTGCCTGACGCTCAGGAACGCGTACCACGCCGGCCCCGCGTATGTTAGGTGGGGCCTGACGTACGCCTTGTACAACGACAACTTAGTCCTCAGCGGGAGTCGGGAGTTGAGGAGAGGACGCAATAGGGTGAGCGCGACTTTCGCCGCGCGGGCCGCTTTCTTGACTTGCCCTGTCATACTTAGGCGGCGGTCAATCACGACGCCTAAGTATGTCACCTGGCTGCTCCAGGGGACCTGCTGGCCCTGCAGGCGCAGCGGAGGAGGCTGTCTTCTACGTCCGAAGGAGATAAACTGCGACTTCGGGATGTTGAGCTCGAGCCTCCACTCCGACAGCCAGTCCGGCAGCAGGTCGAGTGCACGCTGGAGCTTGAGTGCTGCGTGTTTAGGGTTCAGTGATTTGGTGAGCAGGGCAATGTCATCAGCGTAAAGCGCCAAAGTTGTGCCCTGTTGCGTCGGGATGTCGTTGGTGTACAAGGAGTACAGGGTTGGCGACAGGATGCTACCCTGGGGACGGGCGAGAAGCGTTAGTTCATCTTTATGTACGTTAACTTTGAGAAAAATTTAATAGCGCGATTCAGGGATTGTATGAACAATTTCTAATTTAAGCACTTTTAATGTTATCTACAAATAACAAGTATTCCGTTACTGAGTGACACAGCTCCCTCTGCCTTACCTGCTACATGCGGGAAAGAGCGTGAGAAAACTGTTACTATTACAATATTTTACACAGACATATCCTAATTACTCTCTAAACGTCATTTATTCAAGAGCCTTAATATATCAGGGAAACAATTGAGTTTTGTGTAAAGATAAATAAAAACTTAATTGAGATAAAAGGGAAGCTTTTGTATCTGTATACAACAGAAAATATAAATTATTTTCGTATTCGCCAGTCTTTTTAATAATTCGGTATTTGTGTTACACTTTTATTTAAATAATAAAAAGTAATATAGGCCGTCGTGGCGCAGCGGCACATGGGTGTGACTGCAACACGACGGTTGTGGGTTCGATCCCCATGTGAAATATTTATTTACATTGATATTTCCATTTCTGCGCTCTGGTGATGAGGCAAGGCGCGGCTAGCAGTTCTGCCAGTTAACACGCAATGCCTCCAGAACGCGGCAGAAAGTGGGGAACGGAGTGTGTGCGGGATACAGCGTGGAGCTATATATCTTGGAAGTAATATCTATCTCCCAATTGGTTAGATTCTCACTCGAAGAAATAAAATCGTATATATTTTTATTTCCTTGCTCTGGTGACTTGGCAAATCGCAGCGGTGAGTTTCGCCACTCAACATGCAATGGCCCTAAAATTCGGCGGAAAGTGGGAAACGGTGTCTTAACGGAAACATAGTGTCTTTAAACTAGGTTCCAGTAATATGCTTCCAGTAATATATAACTTTAGTTACAATTTTTAACTCAGTTTTTTTACACTTCATCTCTTCATGTCCCAACATAATTGTTGTGCAATCAAATTCTTTAGTTAATAAAATACGATTTCTTGTTTACCCCTATCAGTATTATAAAAAAAACATATCCTAGTTTTTTTTTTATCCCGGTATTTATCACTACTGATAACAGAGGTTGATGACAGTGGATGAGGCGAAAAACTCTCTCGGACTACCTCGCTAGGGATAAAGCGTAAAGCTAAGTAAAGTTAAGGAAGTTAAGTATATATATATAAAAATGTAATTTCACCACGTTAC
This sequence comes from Heliconius aoede, assembly GCA_037355905.1. NCBI lineage: Eukaryota > Metazoa > Arthropoda > Insecta > Lepidoptera > Nymphalidae > Heliconius > Heliconius aoede. Next base: position 86,431 of record JBAIZZ010000280.1, read on the forward strand.
CATGGAAACCGAGCGGCGCGCGCACCCAGTTCCTTCCTTACCCCGGGACAGGCCGGTCGCGTCTCATTTCAATGTAAACATAAGAAAAAATAGACGAAAATATACGTTTTTGCATAATATTTAGACTTTTGGGAAAATTGCAATAAGGAATCTGTCTTTAGAGTGCAAAAGAATAGTATGTAAATGAGTGAAGACGTCAAATGTGGTGGTGGAACGGTGAGTATCAGTTCATCAACATCATCATCATCATCAGCAGCTGCAGGCTGTATAGAAGGGGAGGTAAAGGGAATCTAATGTAATATTGCGCGTATAGTGGCGGAACTCAAGGGCACGCTTCGGCTCTTGTAATTATCAATTACCTCTTTTTATTTATATGTATACCGTCAGTTTGTTGGCAAATAAGCGTTGATTAATTATAATAGCATTTTTTTTATAATATCAAACAAATTACCTGAATGAATTTTCCTCACCACTATACATGGCATACATACATGGCATGTAATGGCGTAATTCAACGCTGCATTTGTCTAAAAAATTTATTTAAAAATATAAATATTAACCTTTGAGACTCGAACCCACAATTAACGTGGATTTGACCAAAACCATCGGAACACCTGATCCGTGAAGAAAACCCTCCCGTAGCGGTCGGGAAAAATACAAAAGTGTTAAATATTACTTACTCTTTATTTGTAGCAACTGCATTTTATTTGCGACGCCAGTCGTGGCACAGGGCTACAAGCGTGTGACTTTAAGCTCAACAGATTGTGGGTTCGATTCCAATTCGAGGAAAGGAAATGTTTATTATTTTTATTTCTTCACTCTGGTGTCGAAACAAAGCGGGGCGTTGAGTTCCGCTACGCAATCTCTCCAGAATTTCTCGGAAAGTGGAGAATGAAGTGTGCTGATACCAGTATCCCTCTGCCTGCCCTGCTTCATGCGGGATAAAGCGTGAAACAGAAAAAAAAGATTTTAGTTGTGGCGTTCCTGGCCGCCGGATAATCGGAAATAAGCAATAGCTTTAGATCGCATATGACACTTATAAAAAAAAATCACTAACGTAATGTAATATAGCCTTCTAGCTAATATAGCCGTTGATTCATTTAAATTTAAATTATTTTCAACTTCATCTTCCACTGCGCCTCAGGTCTCTTGTGTCTCAAAAATTTTGGTGGTTCGTTACGTCATACAAAGTAATATGTGGGTATTAATTATAATAAAAAAGTGGAAACAAACCTGTGACCTTTACTTTATCTTAATAATATATTCTAATACCCTCTACCTTAATAACATTAAAATGAGGGCTTTATTTACACAACCCTCGCCAATGTTTATTTAAAAATTCTAAGAACTTCATCATTTTGCGTGTTTCTAGAAAGTTTATTATGATATGATTATATGTATATGGAGGCTAGTCGAGGCACAGGGGCACAAATTTTGACTGTAAAATCGTCTGGTTGTGGGTTCGATCTCTGCTCGAGTTCTGGTGTTTTGGTGAAGCGCGGCGTTGAGTTCCGCGGAAAATGGAGAAATATTTTTTTTCAGCTTCACGCTGTATCCTCCACTTCGCATTGAATTCTAGCGGGTAGCATGTTGAGTTGCGGGACTTAACCGGGCTTTTGACTCGAATCGAGCGAATAACTCAAAATTTTTTTTTTTTTTTACAGCTATACCCTTGTGCCCCTGCGCTGCGACTGGTATATCTCTCATATATTTATTTATATTATATAATGAAAACATAATTTGCGTACTCAGAACTGCTATATATTTTATATTTCAGTACCGCCGGAGTGGCCGAGTGGGGGCTAAATTAGAATTAAAAACAGTTTCCGTATCCCTTATTCGACCAATTAAAATGTTTTTTATAATTCTATATAGGGTTTTATTCTTGCAAATAATGTAATTATTATTTCCAAAAAAATAATTATCTCGAGAGAGTTAAAAGTACCATTAATTTTACAGTTAAACTCTGTTCAATTCATGCCAATCTGTAAGTTATTAGTTTATATTGTTTATTATAAGTTATTAGTTAAATATTACATTCTGGAGGCATTCGGTGTCAAAATTTCATTACTTAATAAGAATAATAAGCGGCGTTTAGCACCGCCACTCAACACAACGGAAGTGCCTGAATTGAAAATTAACTTGTCTTAATAAATTTGTATATTTATTTGGCTTATTAAATAATATTGTATGTGTGATAGGTATACCAATATCGTTTCGCGCTATCCAATCAATCGCGGTTTTATCTCAGAGATAAAAACATTGACATAGTGCTGGTGTGATAATATTGAAACAAATATAGAATATGTTCTAGGTTACATGCATTATTTTAGCTTCACGCAGTATCCCGGAGCACAGTACGCGAGTGGGCATTGAACCCACAACCGTCTTATTTACCTTAAATAACTGCTTGAGGCGGTTGCGGGTTTCTTGAATACAGAAATTGGTTAAAAAGAAATTTATAGAAAAAGAAAGAAGCAGAATTTGAGGAACGTTGTGACAAAAACCACTCTGATAACTTCCCAAAATGAAATACAAAATAGACCTAAAACAACATTTTCTCTAGAAGTCTAAGATTTTCCTCTAGACGAGTTATTTATGTCTAGATTTAATCTCTATCTAGTAAGCTATATTTAAATTAAAATATTTTCTTACAAGTATACTTTGTAACATTTTTTCTATAGACAGACTCCTTTGTGGCTAAATTATAAGTTATTGGACTGGAGTTGCATAGGATGGTAGTAAGTTCGATATTCATCTGAGTAAATGATGATATACATGTATATGTAAATTATTTTCCTTTTCGCAATGTATAACGTGAGGCCAGCTACGACAGCTCTTTGTTAAAGTGTCAACACGATTATTGTGAGTTATATCCTCATACGAGATGATTATATTATTAATTTAATGACTAGACAAAGTGCAGTGTTGAATTCTCTTTTCTCTCTTCCGACTTCCCTGCTATGTGCGGGATACAGCGTGATTCCACAAAAAGAAATAACTACTATATAAATCACAGTATAATTAAAACGGCGAAAACAACTTATCTGTCATCCATATTCATACAATGTGTATGTAAAAACCAGTTTCCATCAACCCTCGTCTAAAGTGAGGTTTATTGTTACAACGATAAATATAATCTTTGGTATATACTGTGATGGTGTGACATACTTGTTATATGAGACATAGGCCCCAAGGGCAAGGCTATATTAATAAATAAGATTTGTCCTGTTTAGGGTACCGTTCCTTTTAAGGGAAAAAGAAACCTTATAAGATCATTTTGTGTCTTTGTCTGTCTGTCTGTCTCGAGGCTTTATCTCATGAACGCTTGAAGATATCAGGTTGACATCTCCAAGCGTTACAAGATACCCAGATTTATGGATCGATCCGTTCCTGAAAAAAACGTATTTCTACATAAACTTAAAAAAACGGCACATTTAGACACTATAAAAAAAAATTAAATTATTAGGGTACTTTCGTTTGACCGAGAATTATAAAACTTGGCAGCCAGTATCTATAGGTAGTCGTAGTTCAGGAAAAAATCTGAAAACTATGCATTTGTGATTAAATCTTAAAAAATAATAGCTTTAAATGAGAGGCAAATGTTGGTAGTTGATGCAAAGCCGCTAGTTCAAGTGAGGTATCAAATGCAAACTCTGACTAAGCTGAGCCGCATTTTCAGAAATACTTCCAATTTTTACACGGAATCGGTGTGCGAGCCCGACTTGTGTTTATCCGGTTTTTTTTATCTTCACGCATATAACAGAGTAGGCAGAAGGATCTTAGTATTAAAACAGCGTGTTGAATGACGTTCCTGAATATTTAAATATTGAAAAGAACTTTGCCAAGAATTGCTTTAAAGCAGAAAAATATAAGCTTATTATTTAATTAAAGTTTCAAATCAATTCTGAAAGTAAAATGTTTTAAATTATAAATACGTCAAAACTGCAATAACCTATTTGTACGAGCGCGAGGTCTGTAAGTACACCCGAGTGGAGAGTTATTTATAAGTTTCCAATTAGCACTAGTTATTTCTATGTTCTATTTGTTTTATATTTTCATATAACTTGAGGGTACTTAAGTTTGACACGAAGTCAGAACAAATTTACGAGGGTTTCTTTTTTAGGGATCCGTACCTCATTATGAAGAAACGGAACCCTTATAGGATCTTTGTTATCTGTCTGTCAAGACCATTTATCTAAAGAGCGCATAAATATAATATAAAATTAATATCAATTATTCAGTTCTACGGTCCGTTGGAGTATAGGAAAGAACAACCTTCTAAGTTAACGAAACTTATACGACTAATTCTCCCCGTTGACGTGCAAATTTACGTACAATATAATCTGGCGAGAAGTGAGAAATTCCTGTACAGCGTAGGGAGAGAGAGACTAAGACTCCCATTTTCGTAGTTTTTGAGGCATTGTGTGTTGAGTGGCGAAATTCAACGCCGCACTTGGCACGAGTGATTTTTTATTCATACAAAATGAGTGCATATACCCGCAAAGTTAAGTTTTTCAATGTGTTCGCCACGTCATCAAGACCTGTAGGATAGACTCCCGTAGAACTAGAACTTAGAACTTAGAACTTGCTGTAAATATCCGAAACATGAACTATTAAAACTATTACAAATGTATAATTGTAGTTTATTTCATACAAAATGTGTGCTTGTCAGCTTCTATAAGTTGTAGTTCCCGTTGACCTACAATAGTTTATCCAAAACATAGTAGTTTGTGAGGTAAATAAATATTACTATAGATAATAAAGTATGTATATACTTTCTATCAGTCAGTCTTCAGTATGTGGCAAGATAGCGAGAACTTAGTGTCAAGGCACTCTATTCGCCGCTTTCCATCCGAATTCGATTGAGGGGCGGAAATCAACGTTGTGATTTGTCTTTATATTGCGATTATGAGAAATCAAATTTGACATTTCTTTTAAAATAGTTGAAGGCTTTTGCACTGATTGCATACAAAATGGTTGCATAGTTAAGTTTGTCAACTTGAAACTTCGATTGTCAACCAGCTCTTAGGGCAGTAGTTCTGGGTATTTGATATATATTTCAGTTGGATACTTCCCGGCGTTTCTGAGAAACAGGATCTTGACAGACGAACGGACGGATATCAAAATGATCCTGTAAGGGTGTCGTTTTTTCCTTTTGAGGCACGGAATCCTATAAATATTATCTCTTTACATTTAATACGAATAAAATAATATGATTTTAGAATCGTTAAAAGTTGACGCAGATAAGCTGATGTAAATTACACCGTTATTCCCAGAAGTAACCCACGCGGCATCCTACGTACATAGAAACAGCTGTAAGCCTAACTGACGTATTCTACCGAGTATTGAAAATGTAAAATGTTTTATATATACGAAACTATTTCACAAGATAAATCTTGTAAATTTAGAATTATACATTTATGGCAGTTGATATTCCTTTTTGTTCTCAGTTTATGGCGTTAAAAGCTACGTTTCGTACACTGCTCAGTAGTCTGTCTTCATGCGTGGTGAAGGTGACTGAGGTGTGCTCATTAAAGCTCAGAGAGCTTTTGTTGATTCAAACAAACTAACAGTTTGTTTCATCATTTTTATAAAAGAACAAAATCTTATTCCTACAAAATCGCAGCGGAAGCAATTAAGTTTATTAAAAAAGACATATAAGTTCACGCGGTATCTCGCAAGTTAGCCCCGCACTGGGTCTACGAGAGCGAACAAATGAAAATAACCACGAGAGCCTAAAAAAATTTAAAGCTTCATATGAAAATAGCAATAACATAAACGTAAGACACGAAAAAACTGCCTATAAAAGTGACATAAACTGAAGTACCAATATTTCAAGGCTGACAGTAAGTATGTAGGCCTGAATTTTTCCTGTAATTTTAGCTTGAAGTATTCCCTGTGAAAGCTCTTTTGAAGGTAGTAGAGATTCCATATTCCACTTTTCATTTTAAACCTTTGACTTTTAAATAGTTAAAAGTTGTAAAATTTTCCAGCGGAAATTTGAAATAAAAATAGATTAGTTAACAAACTAGCAAAACTGTGAAAATTAAGTAGTATTATATTATTTTTTAAGATAGACACATTTCATAATGTTTAAAACGTTCTGCTCTCATTTTTCCAGTTTTAAGAGACACTGTGTGTTGATAGCGGAACCCAACCCCGCAATTTGCCTTTCTTACTAAATCGATAAAAATAATCAAATATAATATGGCAGTTGTCTGTTCGATGGCCCGCTCAACGCCGCGTTTTTGCCCCGTCACCAGAGTGAAGAAATGAAAATATAAATTTTAATAAATATTTCTTTACCTCGAGTGAGGATCGAATCCACAACCAGTCATTTTTGCATCCCTGCGTCCCTGCGCCGCGACTGGCCCCTATAATATTTTTTTTCTCAAATACACTTAAATCCTCGTAAATGTTCATATAGTTCAAGTAATCTAATATAATAGATGCCATTTCACGATTTACTCGATGAAACTTGCTCAATGGTTCGGAGAATCGCGTAGGAAGGCAGATATCACTTAAATATTGTCTACTGCACTGACCGACCTATTTTGGTAGCAATCAATATTAAAGAGGATATTTTGTATAGAACGTGTGTGTGTGTGTATAAATTAAATCTCTAAATGGAGAACGAAATGTGTGAACGAAATCGAACCCACAACCATCGCGATTTTAATTAAACGCGGTGAAACATCTTCCTCTACAAATAGATGAAAAAAACTTAGGGACGGTGATGCAATAATAGACAGAACAACTTAGTTTCATCCTTTGTCGTTAACATGAGTTATACGAACTCCCATAAAAAAAAGAGACGCGGGTTCGAATCCGGCAATTAAATTAAACAAACTAAAATATTAGTATAAATTCGATTTGTTAATTATTTTCACATTCTGTTAAAAATTAAAATCGAACCCCCAATGGTCGTTTCAAGGCAGGCATTCCTCCCCCTACACTCGTAAACGTAACTAGTTTGACCTGGATTCAATATGAATTTATATACGAGACAATGTTTTCTCATCTTGGGAAGCTTTTGAGAAAATCATAATTTAGCTGCACGATGTATATTTGTCACGTACTACTATCAAAGTTCTTCGGATAAATTTATAATTCGGATAAAACCAAATTACTATATTTTTTTTATTTTAATATATTGAAATTAAGGATAATTGGAACAATTTTTTTTAGATTTTTTGTATTTTTTAGAAAGAAAGTCGAAAATTTCTACTATTTCATCCCAATTTCAAGACTACATTTTTCTAACTTAACGCGCTTTGTCTTCTAGAGTTGCTGGTGATAATAATTTAACTATCAGCATTCTTCAAAGATGAAGCACGATCTTGACTTCCATCACTCAATATCTCAAAGATTGGGGAAGATTGGGGAAGCGGAGTGTCTTAACTCTAGGTTGCCTCTGCATATCTTGCTATACTAAAAAGCAGAGAAAATCCAGTGTTTAGTAAAATAAATAACTAAATATTATCTTAATTCTGAGTATCATAGATATATATGTAAGATAAGAAAAATATATTACCAAGATGCTCATTTTTGAAAACAGATTTTGTGAGTTAATGGAATCGTTAGCAATTTAGTAAGAAAATATCTAAAATAGAAGAATCTATCTTCGTGTTTATTTGCTTACTATAAATGCAAATTCAAAATATTTTTTATTCAAGTCGACGATTGTAAGCACTTTTGAATCGTCGAATGATCATATAAAAAAGCTAACATCGGTTCGAAATTCAGTTCTGCCGAGAAGAGCCGACAAGAAACTCAACAGTTTCTCTTTTCAATGTCAATCGTATAAATTAATTATTACATGAACTGTCAAATATCTTGCTTAGATGTTAATTCCATACATGTTTATCCTGTAAATATTCTTGAACAGTGTAATATGCTTTACTTGTTAGTATTTTTTTACACACACTTTAAACTGTTGTAATGACAAACTTAGAATACACTGTGGAATTTAATTATATACACGTTGACTCAGACTCAAAATCAAAGATTTATTAACTTTTTGGTGGCAAAAACTTGGCGTTACAAGCTTATTTTTATATCTCGTTTAAATTACAATAGAGCAATGTCGATAATTTTCATATAAGAAAATGTGTATCCATTTAATAATGTAAGTACAGTAAAGGAAGAGTACTTCACTAACGAACTGGTGTTTGTATACAATCCTCGTCGCGACAATCGTGACGCGGTCTCGAATTCAAAATCATATTTTCCTAAACAATGAATGGTTAGTTAGATTTAAAAATACTTTTGTTTTTCCAACCTGGCAAAACAAACCGAGGAGTTAGGTCGCGCTTTACAGTGTTTCTGAAATGGATTGAAAAACAAAAAGGAACGAAGTAAACATAAAATATTAAAGGAAAAATAAACGAAGTAATTAAGGCTAAGTGCGAGACAGACGTGCATTATCTATAAAACCGGTGTGATGTTTGTTCTATACAGCCCCTTTTATCATCTGTAACATTTCAATTCAAGTGTATTACTTTTATGGATTTTAGTTGTTGTTGTTGGTTTTTTTTTATGGAAAAGGAAAAGGCAAACAAGCGTTCGGGTCACCTGATGGCGATCACCGCCGCCCACGACCCCGTGCAACACCAGAGGAGCTACAGGTGCGTTACCGGCCTTTAAGATGTCGATGTACCCATGTCGTATCGACCTGGAAACCGCCGCGAGTTGGTCATTGGTGATAGACAGACGTTTTACCCTTTGGATACGGAACTTTAAGAACTTAAATGCTGTAAATCTAAAAAGTCATGTTCTATAAAAACTAAAGTTATTAAATGAATTATTTGCAGGGTGCTGTAGCTGAATGACAAAATAAAGAACCTTTATACAATATTCATATGTGTGTGTGTCTGTAAGCATCATGCTTTTTTACGACAAAGTAGGTTGCGCAGAGAGAGGGAGCTAGTGCTGAGAAAATCTGTTCCCCATTCTCCGTCAAATTTCGAAAACAATGTGTTTACTGGCGGAACTTAACGAAGCGTTTGGTCTTGTTGCCAACGCGAGGATATTAAAATAATTGATTCCTTGTGTGAATGTGAACTGAACCCACAACCGCCGCGCTGAAAGACATTCGTTGTGCGGCTGCGTCACGACGGGCTCTGTAATAATATTTTATATCCATGAGGGATATTTACGTCTTACGTCTAACTTTAATGTTTATCTGAGGGTCACATTTTAAATGTATGGTGCATATTTTTAAAGTGGTCCACACTAAAGCAAAAAAACTATTAAGATTTCATTAATACTCACTACTCTACTATATTTTCAAATTATTATTAATGTTTTTTTTTTATAAATGTCTATATATACTGAAACCTATGAATTGCTATAATACAATTAAGACGGGGTCACAAAGTCAATTGGAAGAATAATCAATCACGCAACTAAATTAGTAAATATTTAAATTACTTTCCCGTTTTGGTAAGATATTGTACGGTGATGAACTCTTGACTCGATTGACTTCTGATCTGATTTCAGTTCAGTTGAAATCTGATCAGATTCCATAGCATCTGATTGTGGCTTCGAATCCCATTCGCAGGAAGTAGTTATTTTTATTTGCTATTTTCAGACTTTGGTAATAAAACAAAGCGCTGCGTCGAGTTACGCCATTCAACATCGGAGTTTCACATATATAACTTGTTTAGTATAAAAAAGCTCAAAGTTGAAAAAAATTCAGGAAATTTACAATTTAGGTTATTAGGGAATGACCCTCAGAGTGATGGCCTTGAATAATAAATATGTTTCGGCTTTCACCCTGAGATACGATTTAATAATTTAAAAGAGGATATTCGTATAATATTTCTTTACGTTTATTGAACGGAACGGCTGCGGTGTGACTATAACGCTACGGTTATGGGTTCGGTAAATTCGGGGGAATGAATTTTTATTTATTAATATTTTCACTTTTATTCTGGCACTGCCAAGAAAGGGTTTTTAATAAATCTACATCGCATATACGCTAGTCCTTGACTGACCAAGGTCGCGTGTCGACTCGACGGACCAAAATAAGTCTATTAGGGCTATCTAAGCCCTCTTTCCGGGTACATTCGTATGTATTTAATCACTTTATATAATTAATTATTTTTTTTCAAGCTACACGCTGTATCTCACACACAGCAGGGTAGCCAGAGGGAACCTCGGTATGTTAAGACTCGCTCGCCCGCTCTTAATAAATATTTTACTTCCTCGGGAATTGGACCCACAACCGTCGCGTTGCAATCACACCCTTGTGCCACTGCTCCACAACCGCCGGCGACTATAATTTTGTAAGAGTTTAGATATTACAGCGTTAAATTTCGTTTAATCAATATTTTTGAATGAATAGGAATAAATTAAATATACATAATTTTTGGAGGTTTGTATGTGCTTATTAAATCATTTTATTTTCGAGTTTTCAGTCACACTACAATTTGTGTTTACAGATTAACTAAGCATTTCTATTCATATATATATTTTTTTAGTTATACCTTGTACTAGTACCTCTCACATAGCAGTGTAGGCAGAGGGAAACTGGAAACCAGTTAAGATATTCCATGCCTCACTTTCCAAGTGGTGAAATTCACCGCCGCACTTATCATCCATGAAGAAAATTTTAAATATTTCATTTGCACGAGTGAGAAACGAACCTATAACCTGTTTGCATTCACAGTCGTATGTGATCCTACGTCCCTTCGCCAATAGAATAAACTCATTTAAGAATATCTTCAATTGGAAACTAAAAACCACAAGCGCTGGGTTCACTCGAGGTCTCAGTCCAGGCAATGTCACTTTATCTAACCGAAAAGAAGAAAAGAAAACCTCTAAACTTACAGAATAAAAATTGAAATTCATTAAAGTAAGTGAAAGCTTTAGAGTACTTTTCGCATACGTACAGTTTTAAAATTTGGAAACTTTCAATAAAAATAAAGAAAAAATCATAAAAAAAATATATAATTATAATAATATTTAAACGGATCTTTTAAGCTAGTAGCTTATGAAGATAGAAACTTGATTTCTTGATTTTCTATGCTTAAAAGGTCTAGAGACTTAAATATAATATATTAATTTTAGCATGATACCGCCACGCGCCATCTCGAGATAAATGTTCTAGACGGACAGGCTTCATTAATTCTACCATACTTTTAATCATTTGTCAATTTTTACTTGATGAAAATAATTTCAGGCTTAGATAAGGATCATTAAGTATCATTGAGAGCAGTAACAGTAGTTAAATTTTTACTTAAAAGAATAATATGTCAGGACACTCCGTTCCCATTCTGACACTTCCGTTACACGTTATTGCGAAACAAATCAACACGACAAGTTGTTTTTTAGTATATAGAGTTATGAGTGAACATAACTATAAACTATATATATTATAAGAAAAAGTTTACAATAATAAGTCCGGAAACTCAAGCCTAAGCTGTAACTTTATTACATGTGCTGTGCTGCCTAATGTGCTGCATACGGGACATATCGTGAAGGTAAAAATAATCGGAACTTTTATATTGAAAACACCAACCGTCGATTTTGTTGCAAGCTCTTTTTAGTAGAACAGCCTTTCCTACCGGAAGTAGCCTTATTTATACTCGACGATGAAAAAGTATTTGCAAAATTTTATATAAAAACAATATTTTGATGTTGAATGCGGTCAGAGTAATCAAATTCTCAAATTATAAAACACGAATACAACACAGATTTATAACTTTTAAGCTCCCGTATCAAACTATGGAGGCCTCCCGTCCTTGCGCAAATGAATCCTTGACCGACTTTTATATATTTTTTACCGAGTTTAAGATGAATTTCTTAAGAGTTGCTGATATATTTATTGTAATTTTCTAATTTCACTCTATATCCTACATAGGAATATAGAAGAATAGGCAGACAGCATCTAATGTTAAGACACTCGATTCTCCGCTTTCAGCTCGATTTTAAGACATTTGGTGTAACTGAGTGGAAGTGGAACATGATGCCCCACTTTGTCTACTCTTCTTTCTCCTAGCCGACCTCCTGGCAGATGGAAGCCACACCCATCGCGTTTACACTCAAACGATTTCTATAATATTTTACAGAATAAAATTTAGATTTCGCTTTACAAAACAGCTCTGTGTTCACAACCTCGATTTGTTCACGTCATTTACAGTGATATTCTTAGTAATTGTATTTAGAAGTCTAAGGCCTGGGGTCGGTCGGAGTTGGGCGCGCTGCCAGCTACTTATCATTGTATAAATTATTGCAAATTGTCCTTCCATTTTATATAGCAATAATAAAAAAATATAGTTAGTTGATGTTATATTCTGTTGTTGACGAAATTATATTTTTTCATCCAAGAAATATTTAAATTAATTATATATTTATTCTTTTAGCAAGACACTGTTTCTCTGTACTCCCGGTCCCGACTTTCACTCCTCATGAACTATTAGGCTTGACTTCCTTTTAGATCTAGGCAATCTAGTTTTATATATTTTTAATAATTTCTGAAGTGATAAGTCCTCAAGTAAATAGTGCGCTCGGAAAGCCATATTAGAAGAAAAGAGCAAAATAGAACAGAAGTTGCACTTGAAATACATAGAACTGTCACACATACAATACATACATAGTCAAATAATATATAACTGTTGAATTATAACTTATTATAATATTAGCATATTATAAATTATTCATTCATTATTCATGATAGTCACTAACAACGCAACGAGAACTCTGTGGAGTAGATTGTTCTTAAACTGAATAATTGTTAACCGACTTTGAAATTAAAGACGTTCTCAAGTCGATTGTATTTTACGAGTTCCGTACCCCAATATATCAGATATAACAGAACCCTTAATAGATCACTGTGTAGTCGGTCTGTCCGCCTGTGTTCCTGTTAAAGCTCTATTTCTATCACTTGGAGCAAAATCATAATCATTAATTTTCCAGGTCAACGCAATCAAAAGCATGAGAATTTACCGCTTTGCATTTGCAGCCTTCCTCCTGCCTTTAAACCTTCCAGTGAAGTGCAAACTTGTACTACAAATAAAGAAAAATATCGAAAACTGTGATTTTTTTGGTACATCCCATAAAAATATAATTACAATATATTGTATTTATAATTCAATTTACCACCACTTTAATTTTATGGCGTTTTTGTTCATGGCATACGCCCACGGCTGTCCATTTAACATATCTCTATACGACGTGACGTACAAAATGCGTTAACATATAATACGTGGGTGTAAGTTGCATATTTAATTTGTAAATAGTTTGTACATAATAATATCAGAAATAATATATAATAGTTTTCAGAGTGTTTTAGTAGTAGCTATGTGAATTCGTGTTACCGGTACAATTATGACATCTAATTAGTTTAGAAGTGATTTTTCTAAATTCTTGCAATTATCATGTCATTGCAAACGAAGACCTGATCATTAGATAAAAATATTTACATGTTTGAAATGTGCTAAGGAAGCTCTTTCCTTAATTACGACACATATTCTCTTTTTTGCTTCGCCGTAGTCAGGTAAAAGAATGAATATCTACTTTTTAGCATATCGTTATAGTTTCGTTCATTATTAATGTTCTCTATATTTCTTACCAAAGAAACGGGCAAATGAGAATATTCCTCCCAGCAGAAATCGAACCTAAAACCACTATGTCACTGTGATATCGATGTTGTACAGTATTTAATCTGGCGTCAAAATTACTACATAAGCTGCATCGGCTGAAATTTTATTTATTTGATAATTATTTACTATGCACTATATGTAGAATATACACATATTAAGCCATTGTAAGTATGATAACTTGTTATAATTAGAATATAACACACTAATAAGATTTTTTTTCTTTAGTAACACGCTGCCCGCATATATAGGGATAGGCAGTGGAAACTGAGTGTTAATACACTCAATTCCCTATCCACCGTCTACTTTTCCAAAAATTGCGTTTCGAGTGGTGGAATTTAACGCCACGTTCTGTCTTCTTACCAAAGAGGAAATGAATATAATTCACATACGACCTAATTTACTACCATCCTCCAATTTCATAAATTACATATTAAAATTATTATGATCAAATCAGAACGTCTCATAAAAAGTCGACAAACATCTACTAGACATTTTTATTATGAAAAATATAAATCTGGGTGGCTTTTTTTATGTATATCAAAGAACATCCCATACAAAAACAAACAAATAAATATAGCCTTGGCGTCACCCGAGACCTTGGACTGCGGAGTACAGGGTCAAGTTGCTACGGCGCTTGCTTTCTAACGTTATAAGATACTGAAATGAAGATATGATCTGCTTTATCTTTCAAGCCTGGGTGCTATATTCCGTAAGTGCATGTTTGTCCGCGAATATCTCGGAAACTAAAAGTCATATTGAAATGTAATTTTTTGATTGGAATGAAGTATGTTACTTGTTCGACCAGTGCGTCATGACGTACAGGGCGAGGACATGGAGGAAAGCTGAAGTGGCAATGGACATAGATTTCTGGTTTCTGTCAATTCAAACTTGGGATAATGATTATATTTATTTTTTCACTCTGGTAGACAAAGCGATACGTTGAGTACCACCGCCTCTACTCTTCTATACGGAAAAAGCATTATCTGCTTTTTTTTAAATCGGACATCTAATCTATAACATTTAAATTTGATAATCTAATTACGATTACAAATACGAGTGCTAAATTAAAAAAAGTGTGTTTGAAAATAGAGTGTATATAAACAGGATTCCTTCTGCCTACCCTACCATGTAGCGTGAAACGTAAACTTAAATAATTTTAAGTAAAACATTATTTGAAAGTCGCTATAAAACAAAAGGGATTTTAAGATGTTCTCAATCACAAGCCTACAAGAAGCAGATGTCAAGGTCGTACTTTGATTAACAGAGCTACAGGGTAAAGCTCGTGAGCTAAAATATATATATATACTGTATATCACATCATACACTGTGTATGAAGTTTCTGTATGTAATGGTTGCCGATTCGATTCCTGTTCTAGGGGTATTTATAGTTAATAATATAATAGTTTCAAAATCTGCTAAAACACAATCTGTCGCTCAGCTCGCAACGTATCATAAATATAAAAAATAAAAACAGTGATTGAACATTTACTTTCTCCCTTAAATTTAGTTTTTACAGTATATCTTGCTTAAAGCAAGATAGAGAAAACCTAGTGTTATTTAATAAATTAACCCTCAATTTGTTAATCCAAATTTCCAAATTAAAACCCACAACCGTCGCGTGTCCTACGTTGTTCGCAGTCCTACGTTGTGCTGCTTATTTCCTTGATATTTCAGAATAACCTTTAGAATTTAATACGATTAAATGTGTACGTGTAAGGTGTTTCATATCAAATATCACGCGACGTACCAGAATTATGAAGAAAGTTTACATTTTATATCATATATATAAATGTAGAGTGTATTAAAATAGCGAATATCTTTTTTTTTGTAGTTTCACGCTCTATCCTGTACATAGTAGGGTACAAAGTGGGAACCTGGGAACCTATGTTAAGATACTCCGTACTCAGTAAGATATTTGAATTCCCTATCTTCAGCCAAATTTCCGTTGAGTGGCGGAACTTAACGCCGCGTGTTGTAGGAAGTGCCACCTTCGTCCGCTTGAACTACACAATTATTTATAAATAACTGTGTAGTTCAAACGAGAGGGAGGCTAGTATTTAAATAAAAAAATATATTATTTTTGAGTTCACGCTGTACCAAGCACATATCATGGTGGGCAGCGGAGACCTGAAGCCTACTCTTAAGAACACTCCGTTCCTCATTTTCCACCCAATTTTTGAATCATTACCTATAAAGTGGCGTAATTCAATGTCTCACTTTGTTTTGTTACCAAAGTGAAGCAAAAAAATTAAAAATTAAATCATATCCACGTTTGGAAATCAAACCCACGATCTTCGCGTTTACATACGCTGTCCTACTGTGCCACAACTTAACAGACATTACTAACATTATTAACAAAAATAATGAAACATTTTTGTGGTTTCACTTAAATATTGAAGTATGTAATTAGTGATAAATATGATTTGACCTTTGTCCGCCGGACTCCGGGGTCGAGCCGGCGGCAGTTCATCCCTGAAAATAACTTGAGGTCACCGAAAGGTTATGCTAATGTATGTTGACGGAAACGGGAAACTGCTATGTCCTTCGTTTTTTTTATATCACGCTATACGCTGCATACAATATGGTAGGAGGTGATAGGATAGTGTTAAGACACTACGTTTCTCACTGTATAATTTTTATGACATTATATGTTGAGTTGCGGAACTCAACGCGGCTTATTATCAATACTTCATTTCAACGACAATCTATCGCGCTTGTGCCCATGACAGCCTCAAATGGACGACCTACGTCCAGGTAATGATAATTAGTTCTGTTATATCTTCACGCTTCTTCCCGTACAAGTGAAGTAAGCAGAGAGTGTTGAGATATTTCGTTCAACAGAATCTAGTTCTATTAGTATGTATTGTTTAATATGTGCTTACCTATTGATATGGAGAGAAGTGTAGTATAAGAGTATTGTACGAAAAATTATACTATGATTTGAATCCACCCTCGACTTTTATATATATTGTTCAAACACTAATTAAGCTATAGGTACGTCTATGTTTTAGATAGGGGCGATGGTAAGAATGATTCGGAGTTTGGGGAGAATTTTTTTAATATTTTTATAGTTGATATCTGAATACTTAACACGCATTGCCTCAAGAATTCGGTGGAAAGTGGTGAACGGGAGTGTTTTGACACTCGGTTCCTGGGCTCCCTCTACTACCTACGATCGTGACACAATGGGGCAGTGCTTAAGTAAAGTCTAAGTCTTATATCACGTGATAAGTACGGGGTTGCGAAAATAAATACAGGTTAGTCACACGCTAACACTCCTATTCGACCGAAAACGTAGGCACTGGGTTCAGACTTGTAATTTTTACAATTTTTTATGGAACCCTATGTAGTTATCACCGTGAATGGATGTACAATTGGATTTTTATATAGCGATATTTTCGTTTACTGACTCTAGAACTCAAGTAGCAATATTCCAAATTCTGATTTAAATAGAAAACAGAGTGTCATAACACAACAATATCTCTTCATATAAACATAATATATACAGGACTAAATATAAATCTGAAAAAAGAAACTATATACACAGAAGTAGTGTTTTACAAATCGCATTTGGCGTTCGAAATTGAATGGAATTGAAAAAACGTAGTTGATTTCCGCAAGAGTTTCCCCGTTTTTGATAAACTTACTTTGCGAGTTCAAACGTTGGAGCGTCAAACGCTCGGCGCTGCTACGAGTACATATTATGTGTACAGAAGATTAAACCCTGTTTGAATATTTCAAAGAATTTCGAGAGTTTTCGGTTCGGAAATTGTTATGAAAGGGTATTTTTTAGGGTTTAGTCAACAAAGGGCGAATCGGGATTCTATTACTAAGGTTCTGCTGTTCATCTGTCGTCAGACTGTATCTCATAACCTGAGATAGTTTAAGAATTGAAATGTTTACAGATGATGTAAGTCTATTGCCGTTTTAGTAACAAATACAAAAAAAAATACATAAATACTTAAGGTGGCTCCCATACAATCTTAAGCGAGAAGCTAAAATTAAAAAAGTAATAATAAGAATAGGTACTTACAGCTATACTCAACATATATTAAGTATTACTAGAAATATGAATATCCCAAAGAGAATCAATCCTACAGCAAGTATACGCTGTTACTCGGGGGGTCCCCGGAGACTGCTCGATGCAATTATATTAGCCTAGATTTAAGATTTAAGGGTATTGATTTTATCTAGATAGCTTATCTGGTCTACCTAGGACTTGACATCTACTTTAAATATACTATCACTTATAAGTAATTAAAAATAATGGTTTAAAATTGTTTTTCTAACGCCGATTCTTCTTAGGTCAAAGGCAGTAACTCTGTAAACTAATGGTTAATTATATGATATTAAAAAATGAAACTTCTTCTTTTGAATAAAATACTACTTCTAAGCTCTGCCACCTATTGCACAATGTCGCAAGATTAACTCGGGGTCAGCGAGTCAATTATTTTAACGAACTTAACTCTAACTTAAATTAGAATTAATTAATAAATTAATTATATAAAACTCTTCTGTTACTTAATGATTGATAGACAACCCACACAGTATCTATTGTATTTAAAAAGATTCGAAGTCAAATTTTATTTTCCATGTTAAGGTTAGGGAGTGTGGGTAGTAGCAAGAAAGTATTTCTCGAATTTTAGATGGGGATGGATGAATACGAGATTTTCCATTTTACATCTCATCATGTCAGTCAAGTTGTATCCTTCTCACTTCGTTCCCCTTTTTCTGCAACATTCTGGAGACAGAGAGAGAAAGCAAAGAGAGTAATAAAAATATAAATTTAAATAAATATTTAAATTTTCTATTGGGGCTAGAACCCACAACCCGTCGCATTTATTCTACACTAGTAACCCTGTGCCACGGTTGACCTACCTGCCCTAAAACTATCCATCCATTCACAATGAAAAGCAAGCTTTTAAAATAATGAATAGTGACACGCAATCTAGTCAAGAGTCTTTGAGTGAGCTTCACGTTGGTTCAGATGTCTCCTGAGAATTTGTTTTCGTTTCGACATTTACTTGACAGATACTGTGCTTATAATAGAAGTTTCATAATGGATTATAATGTTGAGACCGTCGTGGCGCCTCGTTAAGTTCCGCAAGTCCTACACGCAATGCCTCGCGCATGCACGGCGCAAATCAAACGGAGTGTCTTAACACTAGGTTTGCTCTGCCTACCCTGCTTTGTGCGGAAAAGACGTAAATAAAATATAATGAAATAAAATGAAGGCCAGTAGAAATTAAAAATGTATGATTGTAAACCTTTCTCTTTCTCCCTCAACACGAAATGCCTTCAGAATTCAGCGGACAACGGGGAACGTAGTGTCTCAACTTTAGGTTCCCTCTATTTTCTTTGCTATATGCGGGATACAGCGTGTTTCTGAAAAAATATGAAGAACATTTTTACTCGTACATAAAACGTTCAATATTATTTCACTCGATTCACCGCAATTGGGCGGGATGGAGTCCAATTTGTTAAATTAAATTAAATGTACGTGAACGGAGCGAGTGTGTAATTGGTCCTTTTGACACCAATATATGCTAATATAAAATTGAGGCCGTCGTGACGCAGTGGCTCAAGGGTGCCGCCCATAAATGCGACGGTTGTGGGTTCGATTCTCACTCGAGGAAGTGAAATATTTCTTTACGTTTATATTTTCATTTTTCTTCGCTCTAGAAGAATTCATTATTTTTATTTGTTATTTCTAAGAAAACAGCGCGATTAGCCACTACTCAATATATCTTCAAAATTGTCCGTTAAATAAAGAATAGAACGAATTTCACTTAAAGCTACTACTGTACGACTGTAAGCTCGGCGAGTGTCTTCACTTTCTCGCTCTGGTGACAAAATGAAGCTCAGCATTGAGTACACTTCGTTCCAGACGCGCCGGCGCAGGCCTACACGTGTAGGTTCCTACTTCATACCCCTCTGGATATAACGTGAAACTATGAATAGAATAATAATTTATACGGGCAATAGGTAGATTACTGGTGAGTAATTCGAAATGAGAGATATTATGATATACGAAAGCGTAATAATTAATTAATTTCATTTTATCTCGACGGTCTCAAGCCTTTCTAACGTACAAAGGGCCTTTTGTAAAAACCGACAAGGTACTGCTCACAATAAAAAAGAGTATTTTTCTATATTTCCTTTTTATAAAATTATCAAATAATTGAATTTATGAATGCACTTTAAGGCTTCTTTCTCTGCGTACATTAAATACAGTATTCAATTATTTATTTATTCTCCGTTTTCATTTTGAAAGCTTGACAATCCATTTCTCAATTTATAAATACACCAAATTTTATTTTTAAATTATTTTATCCGCTTATTAATCCGATTAATATATCCGCCACCGCTTATAGTAAAGTATAAGTAGTAGATAAAGCTAACTTTGTCTAGTTTTAAAAGACCGGAGTGTCCATTCCTTCCGTCCAATTAAATAGAAATGATGTAAGTAATGCACTTCCCGAGTACGAATCGAATCTACAACAGTGGTGATAACTGTGAACGGACAAACAAAAACAAAAAACATAAATAAGCAAAAGAAAAAATCCTAAGAAAATAATATATTATTCTTCTGACACTACAAGCTCCATCTCAATTTGTTTGGTAAATGTGACAGTCTACATCTCTGCTGACAAAGCGCTGGTAGTAATGCCTTAAATATTTCAAGCAACTTTGAGCAAGTATAGTTAGTTATACTGAGGTAACTATTCATTCGAATTCCGATATGAATATAAAATATATTTGACATTATAAATACATTTTTATCAAGGTTAGTAGAGGTAACATAATGTAAAGACACTCCGTTCCCTATTTTTTATCGCATTTTAAGAGACATTGCTTGTTGAGTGGCGAAACTTAATGGCGCGTTTTGTCCTGTTACTAGAGGAAATAATAATAATAATGAATAATATAATGAATAATTTAATTTCATGAATATTTAGATAATATAATTGTATGTTTTTCCAGGTGGGAGTTCTACCAATGGGCGCAGTGCGTAGGACGAGAGCGCCGCGGCTCGCCGATATAGCCAGGTACGAATTCTCCTGTTTTAAGCTGTAGGAGTATGTAAAATACGTTAAAAAAAAGATCTCAGAGCTTAAGTTAGTAGACAATACAAACGAAATTCGGGCCTTTTTATATTTTTGATTAATTTATATAATTAACAATTTATTTTAAATTTCAGACTGTGGTGGCACAGTGATGTAGCATTTAAATGCAAAAGCCAAGGTTGTGGATTTGATTTCCACTCGGAGAAATTAATTATTTTATATTTTTGTTAACGGTATATGGATCTCTTAGCCGGTCCTGCTATAATCGGGTTAAAATAATTATAGAATGTGTTTACAAAAAAATGTAATGTATGTCATAAAGACCAAACTGAATATGATAGCGCAAGTCCAGACGTTCAAACCCAAAAAACAAAATAAAAATAAAGGAGAATATTTGAACCATCCCATCTCGCTTTGCTCCCAATTGATTGTCCTTTTGTTATTGAGTTCAAGAACTTCCCCATTTTGCGTTTACGTGACTCGGAAAATGATGCTGCACGGCGTCCGGGGAAATTAACCTTCGAAACTACATGACATTATGATAATTTTGTGAATATTTCTTGATAAGAAAATAATCAGTTGACTACAACATAATACGAATACGAATACGAATTTTTAGTAAATCCACACTTAACGCTTTTTTACAATTAGGTATTCAAATTCGAAATAGGCAAAAATCGAAAACAAAGTAGGTGATATCTAATTATGTCTATCTAAAATTTATATTTCTATAAATCTTTATAGAGATTAAAGCTCCGCAAAGTGGAACTCTTCAGAGGCTAGTTATGAACCCCCTCGAATTTAATTTTTAAACTGTATTATTATCCTTTGTTTATCTTTAGAAGCATTGAGATTTTTGATTTAATGATATTTAATTATTCGACATTTTATCTATGATATCAATTATACGTTTATATACCTACAAATCAGCTTCACGCTGTGTCCCGCACACTGCAGGGTAGGCAGAGGGAACCTCGTGTTAAGATACTCCGATCCCCACTTTCTGCCAACTTCTAGAGGCATTGTGTATTTAATGGCAGAACTCAACGCCGCCCTTTGCCTCGACACCAGAGCGAAGAAATGGAAATATAAACGTAAATAAATATTTCACTTCCTCGAGTGGGGACCGAACCCGCAACTGTCGGGTTGCAGTCACACCCTGGTGCCGCTGCGCCACGACGGCCTCAGCTATAATAAAAATGAATTGAACCTATATATAACGCTTTGGATGTAGTGGAAACTATTCGACATATACTCGTATAAAATTATTATTTTAAACAATATAGAACTGTTATTCAACACTGAAGAAAGAAAAATATTTTTTTAGAAAACATATAAAAATTTGACCCTAGCGGGATTTGAAACCGTAACCTCTTGAAAACTTATCACATATAACAAGAATATTCTGTAATATAATATCCCCAGTCTCTGCCATATAGCGCTGCTCCTAATGTGATACACTTCGCGCACCCTTTGTTTGTCCTGCAATATTATACTTATTGTTCCCGGACTCAGGCTGTATATAGTGTTATACTTCCGGTTTTGCTTAAAAAAAATTATGATAAAATTATGCACGAATATGTATCGTAAATGCATCGGTTGTGGGTTCGTTTCTCATTTGAGGGAGCGAATTGTTTACATTTCCCCGCATTGAGGTCCGCTACTCAACACTCAACTCATAATATTGCCAGTCAATGCATGGTGGCTTGGGTCACGCACCGCTGACAGGGCAGGGCTGCATTTGACCTTACTATGGCCAATGTCAGTGCTTTATATAAAATACAGTGTGAAAATAAATAATATAAAAAAAATGTTCTTGCAATTGTAACCGAAGCCACAAACATGGCATATTCTTACTTAAATATTTTCCAAAATGAACTACGAAATTTTAACTTTATTTTTCCGTCTAACATCTCGAAACATGGGGGTATTTAATTATATTATAGGAGAACTGAAATATATAAAATACATACTTTTAGCTAGTTCACTCACAAAGTTGCCTGCTGTTTAACGTCAGCTGTAAATGAGGATGTGAGTGTGTAAGGCTCAATACAATTTTATTTGTCTTTAGATAACGCTTTTTCCCGTAAATCAGAATAGGTAGGGTTAGGTTAGGTTAGTTTCACGGTTCTTGACAAAAAGCAGGTTAAGACACTTGGTTCTTCGCTTTCGTAATTCGAGGCAGTGCATGTTGAGTGGAGTTTAACGCCGCGTTTTTTCTTAGTAGAGTGCGGTATGAAAATATAGGGTAAATAGCATTTTTTTTTTATTTTAGTTTGTCGTGAATGTCAAAAATTGATAGGTGATGGTTGTGGGTTCGTCTGTTAATAATTGGAGACCATTTTCCTCTGTGTACTGGATCTGTAATTGAACATATAATATCTTGATATCTTTATCCTTAAGTAAAAATTGGAATGTCTTTATCCTTAAGTAAGACTCGGAGAATGAATTATTTCATGTTTTCATTTCCTTGGTCTGGTGACAAGTGACAGCGTAGCGTTTACTTAAAAATTGCGTTGCTATATTGAATTTAACGAAGATAACAAACACTAGGTTCCCTCTGAATTCTCCGAAAAAAAAACTAATAAATTCGTTCGGCCTTCCTTCAAAATATGTATTATTTTAAAATCCAATACCCACATATGGTCACTGAATTAACTATTTTAGACTCCAATTGCTATTTCAGAGGATTTGAAAGCTTTCTCATATGAATTATTGGAGTTTTAGTTTGAAATTTGATCATATTTGCGGTCCACTGGCCTCCAGCATATAGAGGGATTTATATGTAACATTTGTATCCAGAATAAAGTTTTAACTAGTACTTTATCTACTGGCTGTTACTCGGCGATTAACGATTATTTATTAAAGAGTAAATTGTATTATATTACAAAATTAAAAAAGGTGTAAGACGAGTTAAAAATTAGCAATTGGGAAAAATAAAATATGAAAATTTTAAAAAACTTTAGATATTTAATTTTCTTGTAACGGGATGAGGAAATATAAATAATTTTTATAATAAATATAATACAATAATTTTCTCGCGCAGGCATTGCACCTACTACCATCGTTACCACTGAGAGCTGTCCTACAGTACTATAAAAATGTATATTTACAAGTTTCAATATTGTATGTAAAATTTTGCAAGCTAGATTTTCCGATTGAGCTGAAATTTGGACTACACCATCAGTTCTGATGACAATGAAATTATATATAATTAATTTCATTATTAATCCAAAATGGCCGCTGCTACAAATTGGCGTATAAGTTTTTGGACAACACGCATAATATTGATGTCAAATGAACAGGATTGATTTATAAAATGCACCATACATTACACTACGAAAAAACTGGACAAGTGCGAGTCGGGCTCGCCCGCTGAGTGTTCCTGACAAAAATGCGGGTTTCAAACTTTTTTTGAAAGTCATTATAAGCTGAGCCCTTTCATCTAATACCTTACATAAACTAGCGGTTTTAATACCATATTTTTGCCTACGTTTTGCGTATAATATATGATAAACGTCGATATCTTTTTTAAGTACCTATATTATGTAGAAATATCATATATTTTCCTTTTCTTTTTCAAGAAATGAAGGTCTGGAATAAAGTTTAAATTTCACCTCAATATCTCCAAGCGTTCCTGAGATAAAGGCTCTTGATAGACAGACGGATAGACGGACAGACAAAAAGTGATCTTAAAGTACTTCCTTTTTTCTTTAAAAGGTACGGAACGCTAAATAGCGAGAAAGCAAAACATAAATACATAAAGATGTATTTTTTAGAATACTGCCACTCATCACGCAATATTTCGTGAAAACGGAGTGTCCTAGCACTGGGTTTCCTCTGCCTTCCCTACTATATTCGGGATAAGCTGTGAAACTGCAAAAAATATAGCATATGTAGTAAATGGAGTAGTTTTCTGTCAACTTGTATAAAAGCTTATACAGAAAGTGCAATTTTGATGTGAAAATCCTATTATGTCGGGTCGTTCTTAGACGGTACTGACATCTGGGCTAGGGTTGTATTCTCTTTAAGTTATAGTTATATAGTGTCGAAGCAAAATGCGACGTTGAGTTCCGCCACTCAATAAGCAATGTCTTTATAATGCGGCAGATGGGGAAAGGAGTGTTTTAACACTAGGTTTCTTCTGCCTACCCTGCTGTGTGTGGGACACAGCATGAAGGTTTTTATTTTTATTCATTTACAGTTTCAATTTTTTTTAATACCTAGTTCAAGTATACTTCGTTTACCACGGAAGGTTTTTATAATACATTCGCAAACATATTAAAAAATGTCACTTTCACTTCACGCTGTATCCCGTACACAGCAGGATAGGCAAAGGGAACCTAGTGTTAAGACACATTGTTCCCCAATTTTTGTCGATTTCTGGAGAGATTGCGTGTTGAGTGGCAGAACTCAACGCCGCCCTTTGCCTCGACACCAGAGCGAACAAATGAAAATACAAACGTAAATAAATATTTCACTTCCTCGAGTGGGGATCTAACCCACAACCGTCGCGTTACAGTCACACCCTTGTGCCACTGCGCCACGATGGCAAACATATTAAGACTAATAATTTATTTTAAATTCACACTGTATCTCGCACATAGTTACCCAAAAATTATACCAGTTTTAATTAAAACATCCGTTCCCCACTTTCGATCAAATCTTGGAGTCATTGCGTGTCGAGTAGCGGAATTCAACGCCGCGCTTTACCTCGTTACCGCCGTATATCCCTGAGAGGTATATAAAGCTCACAATCGCCACGCTTACATAATATCTACTTATAAATATATATATTGTAAAAATAAAATCACCAACCCTATACAAAATATTTCTAATGCCGCGCACGATACGTGCAGGATATGTATTTTATAACACGTCTACAAACACATTAAGCTTTACTACTGTAAGCTCAAATATTTTACCTACAATATGTGAAATATTTTTATGCGGAGTTCTTTATTTTATTTTAAATAGCTTTCTTTAAATTAATATATTTATTAGAAAATATACATATTTGTAGTAGACACTGGTGTCGCCACTGGACATAAGGAGCTCACCGTCCACGGCAAAGGTTGTTAGTTGGAATCAATTTCCTCATGAATTATTGTATTTAAATTATTTTCTTTTTTCACTCAAGTCATACACAGCGAAACATATTTATTTTTTTAAAAACTTTTTTTTATATTAAATATACTTATTTAGCGTAAAAAAGCGTGTTTTAGATTCTTTAACCTATTTGAATTTCAATATTTCGTTTATTTTTTATTGGTTTTTGACAGCTTTTGTATCCCTCACATCAAAGCGACGGATAAAAAATAGTCGAATACTATTTGAGCTTCACGCTGTGTCCTGCACATAGCAGACTTTAAGTCCGTCACCTATTTTCCGCCGAATCGTGCTAAGTGTCAGAACTCAACGCCGCGCATTTGCCTCGATACCAGAGCAAATATTTCAACTTCATACGTTAAATACCATACTTTGATAGGGCCAGTGGACCGCAAATTGAAGATATCTTCAAAAAACTATATACATTTTTATTGGGATTTATTATTGGAAATTGTTTTGGGAACTTACATATTATTTTCATAGATAAAAACACAAAAATTACAATATTTAGTTCATTACTCATTACTTACTTTCTGGAGACGTCGTAAAATACACAGTTACAGAATAAAATCTCTTCACATTTTAAATGAAAACTAATATAAAATAAATTTGTAGCTTCACTTTGAACAGAACTTTGTTGGCCGTTTTATATTCAATGTATTTTGATTTGTATAATATTGGAACTGAAGTTTTAGAACCTCGTTGCCCACGCACTGCGTTGCCCACGCACTGCGTTGCCCACGCACTGCGTTGCCCACGCACCAATACCGCACTAATATTAGTTATTATTTGAATATGTTGCTAGGGTTGGTTCTATCCAACCATATTATTTTTTATTTATTCTCTCCGGGAGGGAGGGAATCGCATGAAGAAGAGTTCAGTAGCTTATAATAAAATGAATTATGCAAGCAAATACTACAATCTGTAATGTGTGAAATAGCTGCTTCACTGTTTTACCCGTATAGCAGGATAGCTGGAGGGAGGTTTATTTTGCCCACGCACCGTCCTATTGTAGAGATATTGCGTATTGAGTTATAAAACTCATAGGAACTCTTTGTTTCATTAGCAGAGTCCAGAAATAAAAATATTTTTTTCCTAATGGGAATCGAACCCGCATTCGTCGTTATTAGAGTCAATTAAAATTTTCTCCTTGTTATTTTTATTTATTTATTATGTAAATACGATGATTGTAGGTTTTATTTCAACTCTAAGAAATACTATAATTTTACTGGTTTGATTCCACTTAGGGAAATTAAATATTCAACTTTATCATTTCCTCGCTGTGTTTAGAAGACAACCATTCCGCCGGCAACGGAAAATTCTTAACACTAGGTTCACTAGTCAGATAAAGCCCTGGCTTGGTTTTTGTTAATATCTTAGGATTCGACCTCACAATCTCTCTGCTTCACCTGCCTTGCAGGATGATGCTTGAAGCTTTGTTAAAATATTTATGCATCAACAAGAAGCAAGAATAACCAAAAAAAAAGAATAAAAGGATGTCATGGCGCAATGATGAATGATGACTGTGGGTTCGATTTCCACGTAGGAAAAAGGCTATATTTAAGTTAGTTAGTTACCATGCTCTGCGGGATACAGTGTGAAATTGTTTATTAAATAAATAAAAACATATTTCTTTTGATATTGAAAATTGATCAAATATTTGTACGTAAACCATTTTCAATAAGCTTCAAAACTTTCAATATTATATTTATCTCACGTTTCGTTGTAAATCTATGAATTGGCAATAATTCTTTTGAAGTAAATTAATTGTTAATTTTGACTTTTTACATATGTATAGTCCCGATAGTAAAATTTGAGCCCGTCGTGGCCAGGTGTGTGATTATAACGCGACGGTTGTGAGTTCGATCCCCACTAAAAGAAGTGAAATATTTATTTACGTTTATATTTCCATTTCTTCCCATTCACTCCGTTCCACACTGTCGGCCCTATTTTCGAAACATTTTATATTGAGTGGCGAAACTTAACGCCGTACCGTGTCCGAATAAAGGAACAAGTACTTTTATTTAATACCATTTAAAAAAATTTCAGCTTAAACGAACAATTATTATAGTAATTACGAGACTTAATTGCTTCTCAAGATTTTTTTTATCAAATCCAATGTACAATCTCTTATTATTTTCCATTGTTTTATGAATATTATGTCGATATCGTCATATCACCATTTCCTTGTTTAAGAAAACTTTTGCAACATCTTTATCTATAAATATTATATTTAACATTTATTAGGAACAAAAGATAGCATATATATGTAACCAGCAGCGCAGCGTCAGCCACGTAGTTGAGGTACAGGTTGCTCCAAACGTTCATTGTACAGAATACAGATATAATAAATTAAAATAGTAAAAGACAAAAACAAATTTTAAACAGCCTTTTCGCGTACGTTAACACATACATTAAAATTATTTAAGTTATATATAAAAAAAAGGAATGAAAAGAAGCAATTAAAAGTGGTCTTGAATAGATCACCACCTCGATGGTGATAATACCGACGGAGGCCCCGACCTCAGTTGTGATAAATCCAGAAAAAAGAAAACATATTTTGATACACATTCGAGAGAATGTTCGGAAACGTTTCAATGAGTCGTAAACCTCGAGTTACTTATAATAAAACTAAAATAATAGATGTATTGCAATGTAAAGTTTTTATGAACTATGTTTCTTTAATGCTGTATGACCGTGTTACACGAATGTAAGCGTGTATACACTTTTTTTTTATTTTTTAAAGGATTCTCCGTAAATTGTAAGAAAGCAAAGAGAATATTGTGATAGGTCACTTTTTTGCCAATCTGAAAATTTGTGGATGTAGACTGTCATATTGCCACTAGTAACAGAATGAACATTGCCTTCGTTGCATTGATGAGATGCTAAACATCTCCATCATCCATCTCCATCATCCATGTGTACAGACACAATATACTGGAACTGCTAGTACCGACGCGGCATACGGTAGCAAGACGTGGGTATTTCAAAATAAAGGGAAGATGAATACTGTAGTGGGAGTTGATCGAATCTGTATTGAAGATACACAGGTTGGCAGGCAGGTTCTGTTTGTTTTAAATATGCAAAATTTGGAGGCATGTCGTGGTGGAGAACCTCAAACGTGCGACTGCAAAGACGTTATGGGTTACATTCCTCTATGAAATAAATATATCTACTATGTTTCATTTTCTCAATCTGGTAATAAAGCAAGTGCCGTTAAACTCCGCCGGCCACGCAATGTCTCAAAAATTTGGCGAATATTGGAAAACAGGCTATATAAGCCTAGGTTCCCCCTGTGTTCCGCGCCATATGAGGGATTTCAGAGTCCAATTTAACTAAGAGACAATATTGATACATTCATATTAGCATTAAACCAGTATCACAATATTTGGCAACAGAAGCGAGTTTACCGCGAACAAATGAATGCACAAATAGATGGTGATTTCCAAGTGACATTATTAGATATATTCGTGCTAGAATGATTTGTTCCGTGTACAGCGTAGTCTAAACCAAACATACACAATAAATGTGACTAATGGAGTGTCCTGACACTAAGATCCCGTGCCATGCCCAGCAGGATAAACCGCAACAACATATGAATGAATATTCACATTGTCTCATGTCTTTGATAAAGCATATCAATACTTACACACATCATGTCCTGGTAGTTTTCTAAGAGAAATTATACAAAAAATATATTTAATTAATTCCCTGATTGAGCCGATCATATTTGCAATATTTACATTTCTCACTTTTCGCCGAGATCGTGAGGCAGGCAAGGCTAGGCAGAGTTCAACACCGCGCTTTATCTCATTAGAAGAGTGCAAATAAAAGCAAATAAAAGTATTAAATATTTCTTCCTTATGAGTGGGCATCGAACCCGCAACCGTCGCGTTTACGTACTCTTGTACCTCGACGCCACGGCGAATATATTTTTTTTATTTTCTCGCTCTGATAATAGAACCAAGAGCAGCGATGTTCTTATTACTCTTACTATTTTCTTCGGTATAGACAACTAGTGATAAATCACATTATCAACATTTACTGCTTCTAAAGATATTAAATGGCGCTGCCAATCTGGTCTCGCGGTACGAGTATAAACTACAACCCCGTGGCGCAGTGCTACAACGGCTAACCATAAAGGTCATAATTATGAGTTCTATTTCCAGTTTGACGAATTATAGTCTGATACGAGGCTCCTCTAACCTGTCACAAAATGTATCGAAAATTAAGTGAAAAAAGAAAGCAGACCGTTTTAACTCCATATTCCCTCTACTCACCCTGCTATATAGGGGAAAAAGCGTGAAATAAACCTTTAAAATCTAAATATAGAGATACTGACTATCATACACATTCTATGGTATTTAAATTTGCATAAATAAATGACTTTATTAGCAACCAGCACGTCTGTTTCATTTAAATAATATAATTGCAGTCATTGCGTTGCTGGAATCTCTAATAACATTATTTATATTACGTACGCTGGTTGCGGATTCGATTCCCATTTCGGAGTTGTTTCGGATGAATTATTTTCGTCGCTCTGGCAAAATGTGAGAACGCGGCGTTGAACTCCACACAATCTAGATCTAATGTCTTAATAGTTATTTAATGCGTAGGGATTGGAGTGTCTTTAGACTAGGTTCCCTCTACCTGCCCAGCTAAGCGTGAAACTGGCTTTTTTTTAAAGTGATCTATAAAAATGTATGGTGAGCGGATAAAGTATAAATAAGTAATATCATGTTATAAATATTAGAAAATCTATTTCCTGTTAACTCGTATTGCTGTATACCTTATTACAAAGGCGTAGAGCTTCTGGAGCAACTGGTTGGTCATACAATAACATTTTCATTTAGAAGTGGTATGTGTAGTGTCTAGACACTTTTTGTAAACTATTTTTTAGTATGTATTTGTAGAGACATTTCTACAGCTTATTCTAAATGTAGAGAGTGGAGTGTTTTTTCACTAACTCTATATTTTTCTAGAAAAATGTAGATAACAGGAATTTAAAAAGGACGGATATTAATTTTAACTGCCCATTTTAACTGCCCAATCTTCAAGATATTGCGGGTTCAGCGGCGGAACTAAACGCGACGCCTTCTTTGCCAGGATCGAAATAAAAATATTAAAAAAGAATCCCTAAAATTATTAAATAATATATGAAAACAATAAAACTCTCCCGAGTAAGGGAACCTTTAGAAGCTATGCCACTTTTGTTTCAACTCTATGCCGCAGCAGCGAGCCTTCACAATCAACACTACGGCATGGCGTCTTGACCGATACAGACGTCAGACGTTAATTTGTTTCCGTTAAACTTTTATTTTAACTATTATCTAAGTTAAACTTTAACTGTGATTTAATTTAGTTTTTAACTCTGGTGCTACAAATGCCTTGTGTGAAGTGAATTTTGAAGAGTGTTTTTAGAAAATGAATGGAATTGTGGATTCGGAAGCGGATACAGGAAATGAAAGGTTATTTAGATTTTTTTATATATATTTAATCATATTTCGGGGTTTTTTTTTATTTTATTTTATTTGTGACTGTTTTCTCTTTTTTTCCTATAGTGAAACAATACGATATATTCTTTTATATTTTGTTATGTATAGAGTTTAAGTACAATATATTTATATAATTAAAATTACTATAACTTATGTCTAAGGAGTCATTAAGAATTAAAAATCTAAAATCACAAGCTAAGTGTACTAACAAAATGTTAAATATGAGAAACCAAGTATAATAACTTTAATTATCGGTAGTTAAGACGTTAAAATATGACAACAATAAAGTTTTATAAATAATAATAAAAAATATACTATACAGACAAAAACAAGAACTAGTTTGTTATAGATTCACTCTGTTCCGGATATAGCAGAATACCCAGAGGATGTTACGTCTCTCTGCTTCCTACGCGTTAACCAACTTTCAAGACATTAAGTATGTCCAAGTGGCGGAACTCAACGCCACGTTTTGCTTTATTACCAGAGCCAGGAAATAAAACAATCCAAATGTGAATTGAACCCACTACCCTCGCGTTTACTTTCAGCATCTTCGCGACGATTGTCTCACGTATAGTTGTAATAACTAAGTTTATTATTATTATAAAATGAACAATCGTTTAAAACATGTGCATCTGAATTAAAAAAGAGACGTACAAAACAATGTTTGTTTATTTTTTAAATTACTGTACCAGGTTTTCTATACCTTTACGCTATATATGTTTAGACATTGAGTGATAGAACTCAATGCCGCGCATTTGATTCAGTAAATAAAAAAATATTAAATATATTACTTCCCTCGAATGGTACTCGAACCCACGACCGTCGTATTTACCGTCGCACATTTGTGGCCCTGCGCCACGACGGGCTCTTAACGACCTAAACTATTAAAAAAACGTGATTTTGAACTTGTGCCCACTTAAATGACATGCCAAGAAGTAATAACTTATACCAAAGAAACAAAGTTTAAAGACCTAAATGAAATTTACTGCTAAAATATGTTCATATTTTTAAATATATAAATTCAACATTCATGTCGCATATCAATACAGTTGTAACGGTACAAACCTGTTTGATTGAATGTGTAGAGTTTATATTCTCAGTGATATACTATTCCATTCTCCATTTTAGTATTAGTAGACGAAGCTGTTGCGGGGCTGATTCTGTTAAAAAAGACCACATAGGTTCCCTCCGGTCGCTATACGCAATGAATTGTAAATAGTAAATGAAGAATATAATTAAAAAATAAACTAAAATATTCGACATTGCTTAGACGTTTGCTTAAAAACCGGTTTCAATAAAGATAAATATTACAAATATTATTTGTTGGTATTAGATGCGATACAACGTAGTGTAAGTTACTTTTAATTATCGCGATTTTACACTTATTAAATTAAACAAATTTGAACTGATATACCGTACGCACAATTCGATTATTCAAATATATTGCATGATTGGCGTGCGTTCTGAACTTTCCGCCGAAATTTACAAGGCATTGCGTGTTGACTGGCGGAAATCAACGCCGACCTTTGTCTATCGAATAGGAATCGAACCTAGCACTATGGTGGCTACAGTCGCTATCGCATTTTACCACAGATAATATATAACTAGAAATAGAACTTGTAGCTCTCACAAGTAGTGGTGTATGTATGTCAGTCGTGACCATCTAATCTGGTTAAAAAGTTTCATTTAAAATATATAATAATCGCGAAAATCTAATATCTTTGTATGAAAATATTCATTTATTCGTGTCAGAATAGAACCCACAATCGTCGCGTTTACAGTCAATCTTTATAATACTGCGTCAATAAGGCTTCATTGTATATTTTTTATTGCTTCACGCTGTATCTCGCACATAGCAGAGTAGGCAAAGAGAACTTGGGAACTTAGTGTTAAGTACTTCCATTCCCCACTTATCGCCAAATTGTGGAAGTATGGCGTGTTGCGTGGCGGAGCTAAACGCCGCGCTTTGCATCGTTACCAAAGCGAGCAAATGAATATATTAAATATTATATTTCTTACAGTCGGTATCGAGCCGACAGCAAATTACTATTACAACGAATAATAAGCAATTCTTTACGATATTTAAGGTATTTACGTAGATAATAAACTAACATCATATCTACAAAAAATGTATGTAAAAAATTGACCGACGCGTGAATATTTAAATACTTATAACGAGTTCTTGGAAAATTAAGACAATGAGAATATTATAATATTAAAAAACCTTTCAAATAAATTTGAAGGTGTGTTTACAAGGAAGCTCATATTTAAAGGAAATAATAATTAATTTTTATGCGGAATGGAGTCTCTTGATACTAAATTCTCTATCACAAAAAGGATATTTTCTTTTTTGATAACGAGGCAAAGCGTGGCAAAGCGTGCGTTCTGCCACTCAACAGGCAACGCCTCTAGAATTAGATCAGGAAAGGTGGGAAATGAATGTATTAACGAGAACAGAGTGTCTGAACACTAAGTTCCCAGGTTCCTTCTGCCTGTGTTATGTGCGCGTATCTAAAAAAAAGAAAAGGATCGAATTAATGCAAGTAATAGTGCAAATCGAATCCATAACCGCCGCGAAGTTCCAAATTCATACAAAGAATTTGATATTGTAAGAATTGTACAAAATCTTCCATAAAACCCATTTACATTGGCATCGGTTGTATAAACAAAGTGTACGCTTGTATGTGGATTGGAGTGGTGGGTCATAATTAAACTGAAGTTACACAAAAGCGGTTAAATATAGACATGATTGTAAATATCTTTCAACGATTCTGATTTTAGTTTTGTAGGCGGTTTTGTTATTTTGTTGAGAGGCCGGTCGCGGTACAGGGCCACGAGCGTGAGCGGTTGTGGGTTCAAATCCTATTCGAGGAAATGAAATATTTAATATTTTCATTTCTTTGCTCTGGTGTCGCGGCATTGAGTTCCACCATCAAAAGCAATGCCTCCAGAATTTGGAAGCTGGGGAACTTAGTGTCTTAATACTAAGTTCCCGCTGAATAAATGAATGAATTAAAACCTGGAGTGGCCGCCATGATGGTTCTTATGTATATTAATTGTAAGCGCGGCGGTAGTGTATTCGATACCCACTCGAGGGAATGAGTAAATTTAATCAATTTTTATTTTCACGCTCGGATGGACAAAAAATCGCTTTAAATTTACTCAATCGGAAAGTAGTGAATAGAATTTCTTATAAGTAAAACATAAGATATTTATCTTACAAGAAAATATTTTATCTGATAGAAGTAGTCGCGTGAGAAAATTCCAATTGAAAAATTATCGTTTGTAACTTACACATTCCTTAGCTCATGATAACTTTTAAAAATTAAATTAAATTTTATATATTTTACTGTAAGCGCGGCTGGTTGTAGGTTCGATCCCCACTAGATGGAATGAAATATTTATTTAAATTTATATTTCCATTTTTACGCTCTGGTATGGAGACAAAACACCAGAATTCGACGGAACCGAGTGTCTTAACACTTAGGTCCTTCTGCGTAACCTGCTGTGTCCCTTAAGATTATTATTAAATATTTTGATTGTGCATTTTTTGTACATATTTCACCTCTGTTTAGTGTGCATATTTACATGCATATTGATAGTGTATATAATACGATGTCTAGTAATAACTATTTCAGGCCGTCGTGGCGCAGCTGCGCAGCCCTTCGAACGTAGTGGGGTATGAACCCGCTCCTCTCGGTAAACAGCTCTGACGAGTATGAGTAGCATGACTATGGGGCAACTTCTATTTGAGATTGAGATTTTTTTATTACAGATTATTACATAGAATTATGAAAAATAATGCTATGTAAAAACCTTTAATAAAAACATCTCTTCTCTTTCCCAAGTGTAAAATAATACTTGAAAAACATTTAACAAATAGCATTCTCTCTTTTCAAATGACAATTATACTTTTGATCCCGTGCAGTTTAAGTCTCGCTAAGTTCAAATTTTTATACGTTTACTAACTCTGGTATTTTTTGTTTGCGTTGACTTAAAAGTTTCATTTTTCCTGTGCTCTCAGGGACCGTAGACTTGAAGATTTGATTTTAATTTCAGCTCGATACTCTCACGCGATCTCGAGATAAATAGAATTGACAGACGGATAACAAAGTGATCCTATAAGGTAACCGCTTTCATCTTTTTAGGTGCGGACCCCTAAAAATATTAAAAAAAGAAAAACCGCAGTATTGAGAGTTGAAAATAGGGCTTAAGATGTATTCTATATTCGGAACACTACGAAAATCTAAAAAAACATCGATAACAATAATATTTAAACAGTACACAGTAAAATGGTTGTTTGCCGTATATGCGTACTGTGACGCACTCGCAACAGGAGCTCGGTGTACAAACAAACGATAACCTATGATCTGTTTTTGTATATAGAGTACTAAATGTACAGATAAAATTATACTTTCTATAGTTATTTTTTGTTATGCGTGTCTTTTGGAATCACTATTGTAGTGATCTATATTAGATTGATTTTTTTTATTAATATATTTAAAACTTGATATTTCAAATACAACGATTTGTATTGTATTACAACTTAAATTAAATATAATTTAGTTAATTTAATACAATTTATTATAGGGGGCGTTTATCTAAGTTATAGAAACCAAAACAATGATATAGATTTTTTTTCTGATTGTCTGTTTGTCAATGCCTTTGTGCACACTAATCTCAGAAATGGTTAACCGGTTGAAATGAAGTTTTTGGGACACTTTACTTAACACCTGTGTTAGTTTTATTTTATTCCATTCATAAATATAAAAATTATACCAATTTACTACACATAAAGACACATACAAAGTCGCAGCAGGCATACCCAATTCAAAATATGATTTTTAATAGTTTTCGTTGGAAATTTATATTTTTCCCTAAAATAAATTTTAAATATATTATTTTATAATTTACCCACGGGATTAGAACAATTTAGTAACATTATTCCTTAAATTTCCACATTGTGTACTATATACACAACTTGAAACTCGAAGAAAACTATCTAACCAAAATGAGTACAGAAAATCTAGTGTCAACACTCTATGTTAACCAATATTAATTTTAAAAAATTCTTTGCCCTAAATAAGAATTGAATCCACAGCTACAGCTATTGAACCAGCAGCACAGCAAACGCCCACTAAGTTCTCTCTGCCAAATAATAACAAAACTATTGAATCGTCCCGTGCGAATATATAACTGACGTTACTGACAGTTTACTACTTAACTACCACAGTTAATTACATTCCTGTGGGATTTTAGTGATATGCTGACTTGGATTGCTTAAAAAATAAAAAACGTATTGGATTTTACTAAATATTTTTTTATTCTAGATGGATCTAATGATTCAATCTCGTGGGAAGTCTATAAAGTATGAAATATTTTATCTCTTTATTTGAACAAATTTATTTTAGAAAATAAATAACCTAAGTTCCCGCGGGAGACTCCAGGCAAGAAAATACTATACATGTAATTTTTATCAAAATAACTCTTTGTATTGGAATTAAACGTATGTATCATCTTCATAGGTAAAATATATAGTTAGAGTAAAGGAAACCTAGTATTAAGATACGTCTCAAGGGTTCGATTCGCACTTGGTCTAATGTAATATTTTTTTGAAATCTTTATTTATTAGCCTGATCTGATCATGAGACACAGCGTTCAGCAGTGGATGAGGGCAGTCTGATGATGATGACCCTTTTGTAGGATGTACGAAGCAAAAACAATACGAAATACAAAAAATGACCTTTTAGAGACAGAGGTTAAAACTTGCAAAATAAATACTGTTATCGGTTATAATAAATCGTCGATCGTTGACACAGCTGCTGTTATGTTTAATAGCTTTATAGAAAAACAAATAAATACAAGTACATGTAATGTATCGAGGCCAGTAGTAGCGCAAGGGCACTAGCGCGTGACTCTGTGAACGCGACAGGTAGTAGGTTCGAAAACTTGCGTACTCGAAAAAATTAATATATTTAATATTTTCATTTCTTAAAACAGTCTTTTTTTTCTTGCTTTATTTTTTCATACTTCACGCTGTATCTCGCACACAGCACGGTAGGCAGAGGGAACGACGGTGTTAAGACACTCCGTTCCTCACTTTCTGCCGAATTCTGGAGGCATTGCGTGTTGAGTGGCAGAACACAACGCCGCGCTTTGCCTCGACACCAGAGCGAAGTAAAATGGAAATATAAACGTAATTAATATTTCACTTCCTCTAGTAGGAATCGAACCCACAACCGTCGCGTTTACGGGCGACACCCTTGTGCCACTGCGCCACGACGGCCTCTATCTATAAATAAAACAATCTTTGAATGGTATAATATAAAAATTACGTTATTTCAATAAACGAAAATTCTCAGAAATGTAAAATTTTCAGCTAAATATTTTTCGGACACTTTCAGTAGAAAATGTCCGGAAATTGGAGAAACGTGAAAAGGCTTGGCTCGTTCAGAAAACGACTTAAACCGTAATATTTGAAAGCTGTTTTAAGAATTATATATATATACATATTATTATTATATTTGTCTTTTTTATGTGAAGATTGTTTATTATCCGGCTGAATATAACAATAAAATTAAGCTGATGTAACCGCGTTTCGGTCGTTACTTTGTTGAGTGATGTACCTCAACTCGCTTTGTCTTCTTACCAGAGCGTGGAAATAGAATCAATTCATTCCCCCGATTGAGAATCGAACCCACAACCGTCACTTTAATTGCCAAACGCTGTGCCCGGATGGCATCAGGAATAACTTTAACATTTTAAAATAAACAACATTGACTGTATTCTCGAAAGTATTCTTGCAGTCTTGAATAGAATAAACTACAATATTCGCGGTTTATTAGTCGCGTGACATAAAAATAAAATTGTATTCTTTTGATAATAAATGAAATGTATTTCATGTACAGCACGAGTAAAACCCGGTGGTGTCGTAGCCCACTCAATGTATTGGCTTTTTTCAAGTTTTCTTTATTTCATTGGTTCCTTGCCTCAGAATAAAAGAAGGAAGATGAAACTTCCTCTTGACAGTAGTAGTTTTATCTAGACGTTATTGAAGAAAATTTAGAAGCATGTCATTTCTTTAATTAATATTATTTATTTTAGTCATATGTGTTTGTCACGGGTGTTGGAAATCGAACCCACAAAAGTTTTTTTACGTTCAGAAGCTGTGCCACTTCACTATGACTATCTCAATTAAATATTTATAAATATGCATATGACGACGACATACTTGACGAGTCCAATTTAAATAACATATTTACAACTCTACAAACATAAATTCATACAAAAATACGACATGACATACAAATATAAAAAAATACTTACTTAAAGCTGTCAAATGATGCCATAAGACAAAAAAATAACCTTAAAAATTCACCTTGACCCTGACGCGTATACGAGTACATATGTCGAATCTTTATCCGGCTTCGACCGCTTGGTAATCCATTATTACATTTTAAATAACGATTTAAAGTTATTTTGTGAAGTATCCCGCGTCCTGCAGG
This sequence comes from Heliconius aoede, assembly GCA_037355905.1. NCBI lineage: Eukaryota > Metazoa > Arthropoda > Insecta > Lepidoptera > Nymphalidae > Heliconius > Heliconius aoede. Next base: position 125,217 of record JBAIZZ010000280.1, read on the forward strand.
ATAGACCAAAGGAACCTGGGGATAAGATTTTCCGTTCCACATTTTTCACTCAATTTACGAGACAGCGCGTGTTAATTGGCGGAGTCGTATCGTACTTTATCATTATTCCAGAGAGAATAAAATGAAAACACTCCTCAAGTGGAAATAGTACTCACAGCTATCACGTTTACAGAGTTTACTTTAGTTTTTACTAGATAGTTAGGAGAGTTATGTTTTTAGCGCGTATTATGTATGTATGTACGTTTCATTGTTCCCTTGTAACTATAGAAGTGAATTGATTTTTTTAAATGAAATATGATTGGATTTGTCTTGATGGCGTGAGTATTACTGTATATGTAGCGTTTTGTTTTTGTTTTGCTTATAATTGCTTAAAACTTATTTCACAGTGTGAAGGAACAGTGATTCATACTTAGATTGTTATAAACAAAATGTATGTTACAATAAAATCACACAAACAACAAGGTATTTAAGGTCATCATGAAAATATTAAATAATTGAATTTTAATTCTATTTCCCATTAAAATATTAGTTCACGTCTATTGTTAGTTTATCTTGTTATAATGAAAATTAATCTTAAAATTAATATCTCAGTAATCTATTCTAGCACGGTTGTGGTTGTGGGTTCATTCCGCGGTGAGCATCATGATTTTTGTAATTTTTTATTCTAAACGAATATTTACAGGATAAAATGTGAACCTGAACAAGTTTTTTATAAATAAAATAAAAAGCTCGGCTGCATAAAGTACATTAATAATATATATCCAGTAACGCTCGCTCCATCAAGACAAATCCAACGACGAAGAAAACTAGTGTTAGACACTCCGTTCCCCACTTTCCGCCGATTTCTGGAACAAAGGAACGGACATACGTACAGTTGCGCTAAAAACATAATTACCCATTTTGTTTTGCTATTTTTATTTAATATCAATTGTGGTTTTAGTTGCGTATGATTTAAAATAGTATGACCGCAGATACGCTTATCATTTTATATAGAAAAAAAAATAAAAACAAACCTTGTAAAGTCATCGTCCCACTTCATCTACGTGAGCGGGGTAATGAATATAATTTAATCTCCTGAGTGGAAATCGAAATCACAAACATCGAGTTGACGAGTGACACAATCTTCCACTGCGCCATGATGGCTTATCAATTCGGTTACTAGCTGGAATCTGTGCCATGGCGCGCGTGGGCCAATGGAATTTCCCATTCCACCCATTTCTTCCACGAAAGAGAAATGATGCTTAGGCGGAACAGCCTTCCTTTAAATAGGACAGGCAAGAGTATTTTATTTTATCATTACTTTTCGCTCCCTGGATCAGAACGAGTTAATTTTAACTCTTTCCACTCGTATGATTCTTTGTTGACTCCCGACGATTTGTTGGTGGAAATACAAATGCCCTTAACGGGCGCGCTCCACTCGTGATGGAAACCGGATTTAAGTGACGGAGTTAACTGACCGCAGGTATAGTGGGTTCTATTATACAGTTTACGTGATGCGTTGCTTCCTTGACAAATATGTTGTCTAACACATTAAGATTTTTCCAATTTGAATCAGTAGTTCTTGAGGTTAACTTTCAACCAAACTAACTTCTCAACTTTATAATATCAATATAAAAATATAGATATAGCAAAAATAATCAAAACAAACCTTAAAAACCATTGGCGCACTTTGCCTTCAAAATAAAATATTATAAAATTAATAAGTGGTAAGAGACAGGCAGAGACCTTGATTCGATGACACTACAGGAAAGTTAGGTAAAAAGCATGAAGACCTACCGGAGGTCATGTATAAAGACGTTGATGACAGTGTCCAAAACGAGAGAGGTATGCGGAGACCGTGTCGATTGGCACTCCGTTCTCTCTGGCTACTAAGGACGAAACGTCAAGTCAAAAAAAAAAGAAAAAAGATAATTTTCACAATTGAAGATGAAGAAAAATATTTAACCCACAACAGTTACGATTATAGTTTGTTGCTCTTCCAACGAGCCCCAGTGACCTCTTTATACAGTTACAGACACGAATAAACCCAAATAAATAGTAGAACAATCGATAAAAGTGTGTATAAATACTTCCTACTGGATAAATTGGTCTTGAAAGCTCTGGAGAGAGCCGCGAGCTTCGTATAGCGGTGGAAAACATATTATTATAGAATTGGCTCGAAGCCGTCGTGGCGCAGGGGCACTAGCGTGCGACTGTGATGCGACGGTTGTCGTTGCGATTCCCACTCGGGGGAATGAAATAGATCATGTTTTCATTTCCTAAAAAGCGCAGCCTAAAGTTCCACTCAACGCGCACGAAAGTGGGGAACAGAGTGTAGGCAATGGGAACACTTGGTTCCCATTGCCTACATTGCTATGTGCGGTATACAGCGTGAAGCTGAAAAAATATATAAAATACAATATATATATATAATTTGTCTATAATATTACAATCTACATTAAGCGGGCGAAGTCGCGTGTGGGATGCTAGTTATGTACCTAACTCTTCGAACATAAAAATCCACTTCAAACATAATCAGACGCATTCCGATTTGAAAAGATCATTTCAGTTTAAAGAGAATATTATACGAGTATATATGTATATATGAAGAGGCCAGTCGTGGCACAGCAGCACAAGCGTGTGACTGTAGACGCAAAGGGTTGTGGGTTCGATTCCTACTCTAATAAATGAAGCAGTTATTATGTAAATTTTTTCGTGAGGAAGGTGGGGAGTGTCATAACACTAGGCTCCCTCTGTCTACACTGACATATGCTGGTTACGTCAAGCTGAAAAAAAATATATAACGTCGATCTATTCGTATGTATATTTTGACACTATAAAAGGAATACAGGTAATAGAATTCTTCCGATTAACCTATCATTTTGAAATTTGGCAACTAGCATCGATAAGATTCAGGAATTCTGAAAAGTATCAATTAAGTAGTTTTTGAGATTAACATGTATAAGGCGCAGACAGGCTGACCCTGAATACCGAAAAACCCCCCCATTTTGATGACCTATCTTCCATGTACCGATCAGGTGTGATCATATTATAAGTTGATAGAAAAATATACACACGTATGTAGGTAGGTTGACCAGTCGTCTGTTAAATGACCCTGAGGTACACAAAAATTTATTCGTCTATTTTACTTGAAATGTATTTAGTAAAGATTTTATAATATAAATTTATTATATTTGAATTAAATATATAGACTGTATAATAAGTTTGTTTTAATATTCCGTTTTTTGTACCAACCGTCCTCTAAAATGTTCTTTGAGTTAGCTTTAAAAATATAATTAAGTAAATTTAAAAATATATGAGATTTTTTGTTTAGATATGTTATTTAAGATTTCAAGTCTCTTCAAGTACACTTTAAATACAACTTCATGAACTACCTTCCACACTATAGGTACTAATATCGTAAGCTCATAAATATTTGTTTGTAAAAGATACTTTCAAAGAATATGACTTCCAACTTACAACCACCGTCGTTACTGTCACTGCCCCAGCATATAACCCACTACTGTGCCAGTGGAATATTCAGTATTTACTCAGTATAATATACAAATACGAGACGTCACGCTGTGTCACGTACGACAAACGCTCCTTCAATTTGTTTTACTTTGGTATTTATATGTTTGTGTAATGCTTGATGTGTGTATGCTTCCTTTAGTCAGCTTGGTGACTTGTTCCTCCGTTTCCTCCGACGTGCTGCACTTTGTGCTCCTTTTTTTTCGTGGAAAATTATTTTTTTTAGCTTCACGCTCTATCCCACACATATATAAGTAGGGGTAGGCACAATAAATTAGGAGCCTAGTGAAGACACTCCGTTTCCATTAACACAATTTCGTTCTCCACTTTCCGTCAAATGGAAGGAACGGTGAACGGAAGTGTCTTGATGTGGAACTAAAAAATAAGTAAAACTTCCTTTGAGCGCCAAACCCATCTATTTACTTTGATACATAAGTGAAAATTCCTCTAAACTACATACTAATATAAAATTAAAATCACGATTTCTAAGCCTAATGGGTATGATTTTCAAGTATATATTTACTTATATGTATTTAAGGTGAAAAAACCAATAATATAAGGAAATTTGGGGTCTTTGTGGCGCAGAGGGTCGCTTTGGCACCCAAACAAAACGCGGTTTAGTTCCGCCAGTCAACAAACAATGCGTCAAGAATAGGTGGAAAATGAAGAACGGTAGTGTCTCAGTGGGAACGAAGTGCGTCAACATTAGGTTCCCTGTTTCCCTCTGTCTATGTTCCCTAAATAAATAGTAACATGGTTGTCCATACAATATAGTATTAAGAAAGCAACTTTAGTCTCATACACTCAATTAGGCTCTATTCTTGTTCATTGAGTCAACTAATGTTATCGAACCACTTTGTTTCATTAGTGGGTCAACTTTATAAATACACATGTATGGTCTTTACTATCAGAGCCCGTCACGGCACAGTGTCTCATAGTAAACGAGGCGGCTGCGGCTTCGAATCTAACTCTGGGTAAATTTTGTTTCACATCTCTGGTAATAGCACGAAAAGCAGCGTTGGAGTTCCTTTATCAACAGAGAGGTTGAAAATAGATCAACAAGTGAGATTTTCTCTACATTAGGTTCCGTGTGTCCAAGTCGCCATTCAGAAAAGTCCTACTTCACTTTCCACCCAATTTTCGTGACATTCCTTGTTTAGCGAAAAAAATAAATAAATAATCGATCCCCTGAATGAGAATCGACCCCAAAACCAATTCAACAATCTTAAACAATATCCATATTCGCTCTTACAATCTGATAGCGGACTAAATATTCATATTCGTGGACGCTCCATTCATTTTCAAGTGTAGGATGTTCCATTTCAACATGTCAGGCTCGGTGTGGGGAAAATTGATACGGGGAGCCGTTATTGTAAATAGAAGTAATCAACTTCACGCTGTATCCCGCACACAGCAGGGTTGGCAGGGGGAACTTAGTTTTAAGACACTTCGTTCTCCACTTTCAAACTCTAGAAATCAGCTCTGATGGAACTAAACGCCGGGCTTAGTTACTTGATTATGTAAATTTTATCAGTTGGTTATATATATAGTGTTTCATTATGTTTTTAGGAAACGTTCAATAAATTTTCAAAATCGAGTGGACGGTTTTGAAGAAATGGAAGTTCGAATCCATGCGGGTTTTTTTTTTTATTTTTTAGTATCAATATTTTTTTATTTCTTAATGTATCCTTAAAATAATGTTAAAATAAAAATACTTTTTTTAGAAAACATAAATTTTGCGGGAGTTGAACTCGCGCCAGTTGGAAGCCTAACCTAAACCTAAACGTTCTGAGTAAGGTAACGTATATTATCTGACATATAAGAGAACGTGTGTCTTAAAGAGCCGCGGGTTCAAATCCCACACACAATTATTTTTTTGTGTTTCCTAAAAAAGCTATTTTTCATGGTTCCTCTGCAAAGAAATAACATTTTCCATATTCAAATAAGAAAAAGTATATAATTGACAAAGGACATTTCGACTAGAAAAAAACCCAACTCTGCGTTATCTAAATATGATCTTGCCGAGCAGCTGAAGCTTGAAAGTTTGTTCCTTTTTCCACTGAATTTTGAAGACATCACGCGTTGAGTGGAGTAAATTAACACCGCGATTTGTCTATGAGAGTGAGGACATAAAAATAAATTAACTATTAAAACTAGTAGTAGCGCAGGGGCACAAGCATGTAGATGCGTCGATATCTACACTAAAATTATAAAGAAAATAGACTTTTCGTTTCTTTGATTAAATTTAATAATAATCCTCTCTTTAAAAATCTTAATAAACAATTTATAAGGTGAAGCCGCGAGCTGGTCGCTAGTGCATATAATATATATACCACGTTAATTTAGATACACGTCATTACAACTATAACAGTTTTACAATGTAAAAAATCTAATAATAGTATACTATGTCATTGTTTATAATCTTAGAATACATATATAACTCAATGTTATGTAAATTTCTATTTTAAATATTATATAGTATTAAATGTAATGACCTTCAGTTGTAAATTTATATTTATTACATGTTACGAAGATTTATATGAGCTAAATATATAATTGTTATTTTTATTGAATGTTGGTAAAACCTAAGATTATTAATAAATAGGTTTCAACGCTTCACGCTGAATCTCGCATGTGACAGGATAGGCAGAAGGAACCGAATGTTAAAACACTCTGTTCTGTGTTGACGGAACTTCTCGCTTCATTTCATCTTCACGCTTTTTCTTGTTACCAGAACAAGAAAATAAAAATATTCAAAAAATCTTTACTCCGAGCTGATATCGAATCCGCAAGATTAAATATTTTATTTCCTCTAGCGAGAATCAAACCAACAACCTATTGCGTTTACAGTTACACGCTTGTGCCCCTATACCACGTTTGTCCCTGGCGAACTTAGTGATAGATAATATTAATTACACAACACTCATATATATATATATATATATATATATATATATATATATATATATATA